>QANY01012956.1:225382-437450 GCA_003255025.1 Datisca glomerata
TCACCCCCCCCCCCCCCCCCCCCAATTCACGGGTCTTTTGAGAAGCTATTCAGTACAAAAGCAATGCTTATTATAATGAACCTTGGGTGAAGAAAAGTTGGCCACTTTAACTTTGTTTTCACAGCAAGAACTCTTCAACATGAGAATCCTCGAAACCGTCCATGAAATTCCAAAAGGCTCAATGGTCTCTCCTTCTCTTATTTACGCAATTAAGACCTATGATTCTAATAGGAAAAACATGAATAAACCCTAACAACCTACTGAATGAAAATCTTAAAGAGTAAAGCACCATAAGCTACTTTCATGTGCTCCCTCAATACGACAGTACAACCTTTCCTCCAATTTTTTTTCTATAGGAGGCTCCTCCAACCCCTTTTAAGCATCGAGTCAACATCATCACTGTAAGACAGTGTCGACTCAGATTTCAACACTGAATATTTTCCGCTGCTTTGTTGAACTCATCTTAAGTAACTTCGAAAGGGGTTTTGCCAGAGTAATGTTATTGCATTTGGGGTGATTTTTTTTTTTTGCAAATTAATTTTACTTTCACCATTTGAAAAGAGAGTCAACCTGAACAGTGTGCTCCAAGGTTAACAATTAAACTAGAGGGCAAACACCAAATGAAAACAAAGGATACCAAATGCCAAAAAGATACAAACCCTTCCGGTTATTATGTTCACAATATGCACAGAACCGTCCTTCGAACCAGTTAGAGCAAGAGTTGAGTCGGAGCTTATTGCCAAGCATGTCAATCCTTCAGTATGATATGGATGACCTAAAGAAGACAGTGCAGAGAACGTCAATTGAAAGATGAGATATGAAGTTTCATCGATTAAAATGTAAAAAAGGACAAAACTGGCCAAAGGTCATTCTCATGTATAATATAGAATTATCATCATTCATAACCACTGATCTTGCAAAAAAATCACCAACTTCAAACTTCAAATTTTCAAGATCCAGTACAAGATACAAAGTAAAAATATAAGAAGAACCCATAGATATAAGGAACCATAATTTTCTATTATTTGTATATTGGGAAATGGCAACAGATAAAAGTGCAAAAGAAAATTTCATCTTGACTAGAGCTTACTTCATCTGCAAATGCTGACAGTTTTTATGCATTATTTGAGTGTTACCTAAACTAGCCTTATAGAGATTGATTAATGCCTCAAATCAATGACTAAGCTGTAAAAGACAAAAACCTTAACCTAAGATGGAAACAGACAATCCATGCATAATGCATATCACTACATGTCTAGAACCCTTGCAGCTCTGCATAATAACCAAAATGGTAAATCAGATTTTACACTCAAACAAAGTTAAGAGTTTATAATGGACCCTTCTTTACTGATAAAAAATATAGTGCTCCATTATTTATCATGATTTTAAATGCCCCCTCGTCAAATGGGTTAAAGAAAATATAGAAGGTAGATGAAATTCTGGCTTTACAGTCCATTTGGACTTCTTCACACTCTTTTTTCCATTGACTCTTGGAACTCTTCCCCAAATATGAGGTAAAATTACTTCTGTGTGATTGTGTTTCTAAATGATGTTTTACCACATTACACCGTAAGCCCACACCTTATATACCACAAAAAATATGTAAAAGCTTTGGTAATGAGTCTAATGACAGCGGAGAAATAATATCCAATGACCAACTATGTTTTGCTTGTACATTAGGACGACTGTAGATCTGATTTGTGCCTTTTGAAGTCCTACTTGTTTTTGGTAAATATAAGTTTTATGGCTTCTTAATTCTATTTTGTCCAGTCCAAGTAGATACCCTTACATGTCGTTCTTTTGTGAATACAGAAAATGTTTCCCCAAAAAATTGGTTGAATAGTATGCTTGTCAATATGTCCAGCAGTTATTGTTAGGTACAGCAAAAAGTTTCATTATCTTCAAACAACATTTCTGAATAGTTTCAATTCCAAGGAAATAAATTTGGCAGAGCATTTGACACGGAAAAAAGGAAATATGTTGATAATGATTTGAAATCAAAATAAGGAAATTCCTATTAGCTTTTGAAGTTTTTTTTTACGACTTACATAAAGCTTTAAGTTTGAAACATCAGGAAGAATTACTTACAAGAAAAAGCAGAAGCGAAATTTCAGACTAGAATCAGAGCACCGACCTTGTATCACATGAATAGTTTCACCATTCCTTGGATTCCATATCCTCAAAGTTGCATCATCAGAACCAGTGCATATTGTTTTACCTTAGAAAATGGTAAAAAATATTCTTAACTTATACAGACAACGAAAAGAAAGAAAGGAATATGCATACAAGAGAATATGGAAAAGGTACACACACAAACACAGAGAATCAGAGAGGGAGAGACCAAGACAGAAACAGAGAAACAAAGACAGACAGAACAAAGTGCAAGAGATGAGACAGAGAGAATTCAGTACCATCAGGAGTAAAATCACCACAAGTCACGCTAGCACCATGACCTGTAAACATATTCAGATAGGCAGCTTTGTCAGCATTCCACATCCAAACAGTGGAATCTTCACAACCAGCCAAGATCAAGTGTCCTCTTGGATGCCACCTGACCCACTGAGAGGTCAAATTGCTTCAGTTAATATTTACGAATAATTGGTTACAGGGATCAGAGCATTATTTTAGTAAAATGTAAACAGCTTTACCTCAATGCCCCCATCAGGACCTTCAAGAGCACACTTAAGATTTTGTAATGAAACATCCCAAATCTGTACAAGTCCATCAAAGCTTCCCGATGCAAGCAACTGTCCATCGGCACTAAATGCTAAACTAGATACAGAATCTCTATGACCTGAATAGAATGTTACAAGTAAAAAAAATGCATTGCTCAAGATGGATTTGAATTCACTGTACAACTTTAGCAATGATGGAAGAAAGGCACATGACTAAAATTAGCAGAAAACATGGTATTAATAGTCATAGAAAGTGAAGAGAACAATGCCCAGCAGTATTTCTAAAAGTGAACTATGGTGTGAATTGATTCTCTAACTAGCATGTTTTCTACCAATACCAATACCTTCACTGATAAAAAAAATGGTCTTAACTGAGTCTCAACTCATTGCAAGGACATACAGAAACCCTCAGCTTGAAATATCTTTATGCAAGGGTTTCAAGAAGCACAGCCTCAAAAAAATGTAACAGAGGCAAAATAGCGCACTTTTCAAACCTCCAAGACTAAGGATACGAATTTGGTACCATCTTTTCCTATTAATAGTATATGCGTCGTATCAAAAAGAGGCATTCGCTTTTTGGCCCGGAAGGGAAGCTGAAAAATTTTCAACTGAAACAACATGCTTATTGTTGAATGCAGGTTGTAAGGGATGATTCTTATCATCCACCAGCATACCCGCCAAAGAAAAAGTCCATTCGAGCGTAATTTGTTTTTTTCTCCTTAATCAATGGTACGTTTGTTATGTTTTCCTTGCATCCCTGATCTCTTTAAATCTTAGAAGATCCTATATATTTTAGAGTTACACAATGCATTGCTATTCTTAAATTTTCACAATTGGAAAGTTTTATTGCAAAATGCTTATGGCGTGATTTGTAAAAGCCTCGCTTCATAGACACTAGAGCAACTTTCCTAATGCTTTCGCCTTAAACTGTAATGTTAAATATATACGCACCATTGAGTTCAAAAGCAAAATCTCCTTGATTGATTTTCCAAAGAAACCCTTTGTCATCTCCACCCCCAGTCGCCACTAAATTAGCATTTCTTGGGCTACAGACGACCGTGTAAACTTCACCTGTGCATGAAATAAGGAAGGAAAGACCATATAGCCTAGATCATATACATAGAATAAGAAAAACTTTATTCAGAACGTCACCGAGTAGAAGTGATAATCTTAATACAGTCACAAGTTGTAAATGGTAAAGGAAAAGGAAAGAAATGAATTTGCAGCAGGAAATCAATTTGCAGCAGGAAATTTGCAGCAGGAAATTTGATTTTGTTTTAACCGTCAATGGGCAGGCAACAATTTATTAATAAAATGTAACAGTTGGTTTCAAATCAAAACTATAATATTACAATACCTTCTTGTTAATGCTTTATAGTAATTGCCAAAGTATGGTATTATGAAAATCTTTCCATGGAGAAGACTAGGATGGAAGTACTACAATTACAGCAGGAGCATGGGAGGATTAGCCTCTAACAATCATAATCATCTCCTTCCTAATTTTACACTATAATTACAGAAAGTGTGGACGACACTCTTAACAAAAGGATCAATACAAGTAATGAAGGAAAAAAAATGAAAAATAAAGAAGGAAGGGGCTCAAAATTCTAAGTAACTTTCATACACCAGCTTTGAAAGGCCTGACAATTACTTACACAAATCTTCTTTTCAAAATACCGAATTTGCTTTAATTACTCTAACTCGCACACGTGGCTTACTCCGTGTAAGAAAAATTACAGATTGTTTAGAAGCTACGTTACTATGTACATAAATCACATCCATATTATTATAATAATGAAAAGATCAGATTATTCACAGAAATATGAAAGATACTCTTACCTGTATGACCAGTGAATATATGAGTAGAATCATCATGTTCATCTGAAAACAACACATTTGAGAACCAAATTGTTTAATGAATTAAGCACCAAATAGCTGAATGAACTCTAGCACATAAATTAAAAACAAAGAATGACATGCAGCAAAACTAAAGCTTAAGTGAGCTAAAGAAAGTTGGAATTGGAGCTTCGGAGCTTGAACAAGCTCCCACAACAAATTAAAAATTAAAAAATGGGAATATGAAAGAAATGACACTCAACATGGAGAATCAGGGGAAATGTAATACCAGAAATTTCATTGTCAGAGCCTAATTCATCTTCAACATCTGGAAGATCTGCTTTCAGATAGAAAAGAAATAAGAGCCAATTGACAGAGATCACCGCAAAACACATACACAAATGGGAGAGAGGAAAAACCTTCTTCGTCAACAGTAACTTCTTGAATTATGTCACATTCATCGAGGAAAACCTCCCCTTGATCATCTTCTTCCCCTCGTGGTGCCATATTATTCATAGACTTTCTCCTCTCTCCCCAAGTCGTTTTTTCCTTACGCGGTAGGTTCTAAATTGAGAGAGAGAGAGAGAGAGAGAGGCTTATCAACGTTAATTTTGCCAAGTTTGAATTGACAGTTTCTTGAATTGGAAGGTAGTTAGTATTTAACTCATAAGAAAATATGTGCTAACAAATATTGAAGACTATAAAAAAATATTTACAGAGGATTGACATACCTAGGAAAAAGAGTATTAATAAACCTTAACATCAAGTTCCAGTTCTAGATAACTAATTCGATACACTCACCAAAATATCAAATTCGATAGACTCACCATAATATCAAATTCAGTAAAAGTGTTAATAACAAATAAGTTATCCAAAAGCATATTCCCAATTCACAAAAAGCACCATCTAAGCAGCATAATCGTTATTCACTTTGAGCTTAAGCTGAATAAATGGGCAGCCTTTCGAAAACACTAGAATCTTAAAGCATAAAGTTTAGAGCAATACCCAAAAGGAAAAAAGTATATGAATGCACATTTAAATAGAAAAAATGTGTGAGCCAAGTCTAATTGCATATTCAACTCCAGCTATGTCCGTGTTACCAAAACCAACAATAAGAAGAAAAATGGAACGAAAGATTAACAAAAACAAATTTAAAACAGTGTCCTTTGGGTTGATAAACACTGAATGAGATCAGTATAACTAAAAGCGCGTTCAGGAGCGCGTCTAAGACCAAAGTCAATCGCCTCGCTTCAGGAATTCAGAGGCGCGGGAGAAGTTCTTGTGGGAGAGAGAAAGAGAGAGAGAGAGAGAGAGAGAGAGAGAGAGAGAGAGAGAGAGAGAGAGAGAGAGAGAGAGAGCTAACCAATTTGTTATCGTCTTCTCTCCACACGCCGGAAGCAGCAACTGAGACAGTGTGACAGTCGGGCGGTGAGACCACGTGGCTGACGTCGTAGCGCGGAAGCAGAGAAAGCCGGAAGACTGATTGCAGCGCGCTGCAAGGGAGAGTTTGAGGAATGTGATTGTTTAGTCCTCTCTGATTAGTTTTCCTCGTTAAATGCAAACTATACCCGAACTTTCAGTTACTAGTAATTTGCGCCATTTAGATTTAATTTAACAAATTCACCCCTCAACTTTTTAAATTATCAAAATTAACCCATCGATGAAAAGCTGTTTTGGAAAAAAGATCCGTTCGACTGAAAAGTGTGTTCAGAAAAATTTAAAATATAAAATAGAATCATTTGATTAAAATGTAAATTATATATTTTAATTTTATTTATATTTTTGTACTTTTATAGTTGGAGAAACTATAAAACATACTACTCCATTAAGATTTTTCATTATTTTTTTTGTCAAAAGCATTAGAATTTTCCATTAAATATGACATTAAAACACAAAAAAGGAGAAATGAAAAGAAAGGGGCAAAAGTTAAGTTTATATATTAGAAGATCAAAAGTTAAATTTCCTCATAATTGACTGATTATTCTCTTCGAATAAGTCAATTTGATAAATGAACAAATGTAGGAAAATAATAGAGGTATTCTCTCTTTTGGGATAGAAGAATAAAAGAAAAAAAGAGTTAATTTTCTGTCAGTTTTAATGAAAAATCAAAAAATCGTTAGAGAATGATATATTTTACAGTTTCTTAAATTATAAATGTATAAAAATGAAAAAAATTAAGGATATAATTTATATTTTAGTCTTCAAAAAAATTGGCGAAAATTTGAAAGGAGAATGGTATTGAAAAGTCTATCACGCCCCTGTCTTCTATTCCCGTTAAATTCTCTCTTTTCTCTCTCTTCAGTGTTCATATGAGCTAGTAGAACCGATAATAATATTTAGTTGGAATTTTAAAAATGTTTTTCTATCTAAATTATATTTTTATGCTTTTATAGTTTGAGAAACTACAAAACATAGTACTCCATTAAGTTTTTCCATTATTTTTTTTTTGTCAAAAGCATTAGAATTTTCCATTAAATATGACATTAAAACACAAAAGGGGAGAAATGAAGAGAAAGGGTCAAAAGTTAAGTTTATATATTGGAAGATCAAAAGTTAAATTTCTCATGATTCTCTTCGAATAAATCAATTTGAGAAATGAATGAAGTTATTTATATAGAAAAATCAGTGTATAAAAATGGAGGGAAATAAAACAAATGTAGAAAAATAATAGAGGTATTCTCTCTTTTGGGATAGAAAAAGAAAAAAAAAAGAGTTAATTTTCCATGAGTTTTAATGAAAAATCAGAAAATCGTTAGAGAATTATATATTTTACAGTTTGTCAAATTATAGAAGTATAAAAAATGAAAATATTTAAAGATATAATTTATATTTTAGGCTGCTGCAGGAATATATTGTATATTTTAGTCTTAGAAAAAACTGGCGAAAATTTGAAAGGAGCAATATGGTTGTTGAAAAGTCTATCATGCCACTGTCTTCTATTTCCTTTAAATTCTCTCTTTTCTCTATGGTTGTTGAAGAATATTAGATAGGTGCAAAGGACATTATCTTTTAGAAAATCCCATATACAATTGGGCAAGTAAAAAACTACTAGTGGTTCAATGGGCAGCTTTGGTGTGGTTCAAGCTGGTTATCCCTAAATCAAATGCAGCTTTGTGTCTAATAAGCTCCCCTTCCAAAATAGGCTTGCTATTAAAGACAACATTGCCAAATGGAAACTAGGGATTGACAAGTTTTGTATCTTCTTTGCAAAAGAATTGGAGACTGTCTTACATCTCTTCCGTGTGTACAGTCACAAGGAGAATTTTTTATGACCTTCTACATAGATGTGACCTAAGGTTCACTAGATCTTAGGGAAATTTATGTGCTTTGTTTATTAACTGGGAGAAATTATGGAGACTACCGACAACAATGTGATCATCAATTGTATCTATTGGATTAAAAAAAATAGTTAAGATCTATTCTGATTGAAAAAAATATTTGTTTGATTTCTATTTTAAACATATCAAAATTGTTCAAATCTGAATTAACATACAAAAATTAAACGATATGAGCCCTAGGTTATATTGACCGATAAACCTAATAATTTCTTGTTAATTTGACTTTGTATTCATGTGTTTTTTAGGATGCATGCCATGGTGGGGGTAGGGTAGCCGACATAATGTTGTCAGGTTGTGACTTGTAGCATATAGTTTTATGATGTGGCTTAGGTAGGGTCTTCTCGTTCTGTTTATTATTATTTTTTGTTTACTTGAAAATTCCGTGTACATATTATTCTTTGTTAATATATTTTTACATTTTACCAATAAAAAAGTTCTAGACATAATTTTTGATTAAGAAAAAAATGAAAATAGAAGTAAATGAGCATGAAGCTAACTTTCCGATAACTAAAAATTAAAAAAGAGCGGTATTGTAAAAAAAATTCAAAATTGTTCATAAAAAGGTCCATTTTTTGAAATTATGAAAATATTCTGTAAGAAATAAACTAATAATACACAAGAAAAAAACTAAGAAATATAATATTCATAATTTCAACTTTCTCATGAAAACAACCTCATAATACTAATAGAAATTGAAATTAATTTCAATTATTTATATAAATATATACGTTAATGATGCATCAAAAGTGGATCATAGGCCATTGAGGGGCTCTAGGCCATTGCCTCAATGCCTATCCATTGAGGTGGCCATGCCTCTATACTTGGTTGTCACCGCACCACCATGTTATAGAAAATAAATCATTGGAGATTCTAACTGCATAGAGGTGTTCACAGTTCAGTTTGATTGATTTTTTGGTGAAGAATCGAACCAAACGAAATCTAACCATGAGTTTCGGTTCAGTTCAGTTTTTCGGTTCGGTATTATTAATAAAAATAATTTTTTAAATCATTTCTAAATGATATTATTGAAGAAATAATTATAAAAATAAAGTTTTACTTCAGTTCAGTTCAGTTCTGATCAGTTTTATAAGAAATTGAATATAAAAATAAAAAATAATATAACTTTAATGTTTCGGTTCAGTTCGATTTGAAAACCACCAAAATTTTGAACCAAAAGTTTCAGTTCGGCGATTTTCTCAAACCGAACTGAACCGAACACACATAAAGAACTGAACCAACTGACCATTTTTTGTTCGGTTCAGTTTGGTTCGGTCGGTAAACCTTTGGTTTTGAACACCCCTATAACTTCAAGCTTTGTTATAATGGAATAGATGGTTTCAGTGTAAAAGTTGTTACTTGTTGATCAAGGAATAAAAGTTGTTATAATGGAATAGATGGTTTTAGTGGAATAGACAAATTATGGTGTTTATAGATTAAAAACTGATTATTAAGACAGAGAAATAGAAACAAAAGGTTTATTGTAAGAAGCAAGTAAGCTAGTATATTGAAATCAGTCGTAAATTAGGTTAAGTAATTGAAGAAGAGAAGAAGGAACCATTAGGTAAGTAATGATTCCTTTTAGACCAATCATAGCATACATAGAGAATATACTCTCTAACCAATTTTAGATACCTTGCAATCAAGAGAATGTGCCAAGTGTCCCGAGAAGAGAGGAGACACTTAAGAGAAGTTGATTAAGAGAGAGAAGAGAGAACCGTGTCCTAATATGCCCCATCAAGTCAAAAGGGGTCTCAGCCAGTTTTGACTTGAAACTGAGCTGAAGTAGAAGGCTGAGTTATAGTGAGTTTGGCCTTGCGGAAGTGAAACTTGTCTTTTGGTTAGAACTTTGGTAAGAATGTCAGATGTTTGATCACGTGAAGTTTATCGCATGGGAGAGAACTTGATCCCTGATATAAAGTGTTGATCAATCTCAATGTGCTTGGACCTAGCATGAATGATAAGATTAGAAGCAAGTGCAGTAGCGCCGAGGTTATCACACCAGATAGTTGCAGGGAGCAAAGGAGAAATATGAAGCTCATGAAGAAGAGACCTCAGCTAGAGCAATTCAACAGTAGTATTAGCCAATGCCCTGCACTCACTCTTGATGCTTGACCTGGATACCAAATTCTATTTCTTAGAAGACCAATAGATGAGGGAGTGACCAAGATAGATGGCATAGCCACCTGTACTATTTCTGTCATCAGGGTTACTAGCCCAGTTTGCATCCGCGTAAGCCTACAAATTAAGAGTATCAGCTGGAAGAATAGTTAATCCTTTTGCGATGGTGCCTTCAAAGTACTTGAGGACCATTTTACACGCCTGCCAGTGAATTGTTGTAGGTTTGTGAAGAAACTGGCTTAACCTGTTGATAATAAATGAGATCTATGACATTGTTAGGGTGAGATACTGAAGGGCATCGATGGTGCTTCTGAATAATGTGATGTTAGAAAATGGATCACCAACATAAGCATACAACTTGGTAGATAGACTACCAGAGGTTCTGGCTTGACCCCATCCATTTTAGTTCTTCGGAGAAGATCAATAATGTATTTGGATTGAGAGAGATGCATAGCAGAAGTTGTCTGGTGACCTGAATGCCCAAAAAGAAGTGTAATGGCTCAAGATCTTTAAGAGCAAACTGCTAATGAAGATTGGTAGTGAACTAATTGATATGAGAGATGTTGTTCCCTGTAACCAGAATGTCAACGACGTAAATCAAGATGTAGAGTAGTGAAGCACCTTGCTTGAAAATGAAGAGAGAAGCACCATATTTAGCATGCATAAAACCCCGCTATAATAAGGTTTGTCTCAGTTTATCAAACCAAGCTCTAAGGGCTAGTTTTAAACCATAAAGTGCTCTCTTTAGCTTGCGCACATGATATGGTTTAGTAGGATTAATAAAACCTCCAGACTACTTCATAAAGATTGCTTCCTCAAGAGCACCATTGTCGAAAGCATAGTTAATGTCAAGCTGTTTGACTGACCAACTGAAGGTGAAGGCTAATGTAAGGACAATCCTGATAGTATTGTGCTTGACCATAGGGCTGGACATCTCATTGTAGTCAAACCTAGATTTTGATGAAATCCTTATTGCCGATAATATGGCCTTTAGTCTTTCCATTGAGTCATCAGCATACAGTTTGACCTTATAGACCCACTTGTTCCGTATGAGGGAGAAACAGGAACCATATCCTATGTATCATTCTTAATAAGTGCATGATACTCCTCCCTCATGGCCTGTGACCCACAAAGGATCTAGCAGAGCTTGCTTAGTGGATACTGGCCCTTCAGGGATGGATGAGGGTGGGAGATAGTGTTTTGTGCTGAATAGAGCTTAGGTTTGAGAGAGCCACTCTTTATTCTGGTTACCATGGGATGAGTGGATAATAAGGGATTGGGAACAAGGGTTAGGGGTAAGGTGGATGGCTGAGTGGATGCCTCAATGGTAATAGGTATAGAGAAGCCATAGGAAATATCAGGTGGGTGAAAACTATTTGTGGAAATAGAGGGACTGGGTGAAACATTAGAAGCAGGAATAGCCACAATAGAGGTTGAACCATATAAAGAAGGAGATTAAGAGAGACTTACATCATTATAGCTCAGAGGATGAGCTCCATATTGAGTAATACCTTATGCTAGAGAAGGAGCACCTTAACTTACACTTGGTAGAGGTAAAAAGGGTAAAGGTGTAGAAAGAAAATGTGATAATAGGTGATTTGTACAATGAATGAGGAAAAGCGAATGGAAAGCAAAAGGAAATTCAAACTCATTAAACAGGACATGCCTTAAGATGTAAATCCTACATAAGTTGTGAAGACACGTGTATCCCTTATGAACAGGTGAGTACCCTAAGAAGGCACAAAGAGAGGACTTAAACTGAAGTTTATGAGCATTATAGGGCCTGAGATAGGGATAACAGGAACTGCCAAACACCCTCAATGTATGATAATCTACTTTTTGTTTAAGCAAGATCTCAAAAGGGGATTTGTGGCTAAAGGTTGGGGTTGAAAGTCTGTTTATAAGGTAGGTTGAGCATTGGAAGGCATCCCACCAGTACTTTAGAGGAAGAGAGGCTTAAGCTAGCAATGTAAGGCCAGTTTCTATGATTTGCCTGTGTTTTCTCTCAACATTCCCATTTTGCTAATGGGTGTAGGGATAAGGGTCTCTAACTATGATGCCCTTTGATTCAAGATATGGTTTAAAAGGTTTGTATTCACCCCCCCCCCCCAAGTCTGTTTGGATAATTTTATGGTTAGGTTGAACTATTTTTCTGCCATCGTTTGGAACAATATGAAGGTTTCAAGAACTTGAGACTTAAGTTTAAGAGGGTACATCTATGTGAACTTGCTAAAAGGCATCTATAAACTGTGTATAGTAATTAAAACCTTCTCTTGAGGTAGTGGCAGCATGACCCCATATATCTATATAGATAAGCTTAAGAGGTTGTGTTGTGACGGTTTGAGATAATGGAAAGGGAAGTGCGTGAATTTGGCCAAGCTTACAGGCATCGCAGAAGAAGTGTTTAGATGCATGGAAAGAAGTATTAAGATGATTTGAAATGTAATGCAGTACCTTGGATGAAGGGTGGCCTAATCTCATATGCTATAATTTAATGTTGAGATGGGATGAGAGTCAACAAAAGAACTAATTAGATGAGTAGTTGTATTCATTGAATTAGTAACAGGAGTACATTTCTTAGAATTGAAAAATAGCATAGAACTTCACTAGTTAGTTACACATTGTTTATAGACCTAGTGACATGTTGACTAAGATTAACAGAGTAAACATAAGGAAACTTGAAGGCCAAAGTGCAAGCCAATATAATAAACTTCCTATTAGTGTGTATCTTCAACTAGTATAAGCCATCCTTAAACATCCATTGAAGAAGGCCTCCCCTTGTATGCTTGGCGATCACAAAACAAAACTTGTCATGAAATTCCAAGAAAACATTGTTATCTCGGGTTAGTTTAGATACAATTACAAGGTTTTTTATGATTTTAGGTGCATACAAGAAATATTTAAGGTTAAATGGTGTGTGATTGGTTTTTAGAAGTGAGGTGCCTATATGAGTTATGGGAAGAAGAGTACCATTACCCACTGTAAATCTATCTGGTCATGTGTACTCAGAAGCAATGCTCAAGTTGCTGAAGTCAGGAGTAACATGGATGTTCGCTCCATTGTCTACATACCATGAAGAATCAACAATTGATCCTGGCCCAATAGCAAAAACAATAGAAGGGGCTTGAAAATTCTGATGCGAGTGGTTTTGTTGCTGTTGAAATTTGGGGTTTGCATTGCCGTCAAACCTGTAATAGCATAAGTTTGCACCATGGCCAAGTTTCCCACAAACCTAGCAGATCAGTCTATTGCCAAACCTACCAAACCTACCCCATTTGATTCTTGTTGGTGTTGTTTGAGTAATTTTGGGTGTATTTAGATTGGTTACCAGTTTTTACCTTCTTACCAAATGGAGCAGAGATAGTAAGATTGGTAGTGGCCTTCAAAGTTGAGCAGTGATCAGCATGAAATTTCTCCAGCCTATTATCATAATTCATCAACAGGGATTGTACATCCTTAAGGCTCATACTAGTTGCTCTTAAATTTATATTAACTACTAGTGAGTCATACTCAAGACCCAGTCCTTCTAATGTATATAAGATCAAATCTTCTTCTTAAATAGGTTGCCCTGCTGCAGCTAGTGAGTCTGCTAGAGACCTCACATAATCACAGTATTCACTAATTGTCTTGGTATCTTTTGGTTGCTTCTTGGAGCTTTCCTTTCAGGTACATTAATCGAGCTCTAGAGGAGCTTGCAAAGTTTCTTTCTAGTGAGCTTCAAAACTCACTAGAGGTTTTGTAGTTAATACTAGAACCGAGCACTCTCTCTATCATGGAGGCTCTTAGCTAGCTTATCACACCTTATCCAATCCTATATGATGGATTCAGCTCACCATTCTCATTAAACTTCGGTGGACAGATGTTTTCCTCAAACAAAACATCATCTAAGCCATGTCCTACTATTACATGAATCACTTGTGATTTCTAGAGTAGAAAATTGCTCCTATCTAGCTTAATAGACAGAGAGGAATTGAATAAGCTTAAAAACTGATTACCTCATGGTGCTAGGCTATCTAGGCTTTAAGCTGTGATTGGTTGATTTCCAGGTATCACAATTGGATTGTTGTTTGATGCATTTGTAGTGTTGGTTGTTACCGTGTTATTGCTTGAATCTGTAGTATTGCTCATGACTTTTGTCTTAAATCTTTGATACAATATAAAAACTCATTATTAAGATAAATAAATGGAAACAAAAGGCTTAATGTAAGAAGCAAGTAAGCTGGTATATTGAAATCAGTCATAAAATTCTATTACACCACGCATACATAAATTAGGTTAAGTGATTGAAGAAGAAAAGAAGAAGAATCACTCGATTAGCAATGATTCCTTTTAGACTAATCATTGCAAGCATAGAGAATATACTCTCTAACCAATTTTAGACACCGTGCAATCGAGGCAAGCTGCCAAGTGCCCTAAGAAGAGAGGAGAAACTTAAGAGATGAAACTAACTATGAGAGATAAGAGAGAACCGTGTCTTAATAATAGAAAACAATATTTTTGAATTAGAGAGTAAAGAATAACAATGGAAACTTACTATTGCTTTTATGTAATGGAGTGTTTTTTTAGAATTTGTGTGATGGAGTTTTGAAATAGATTTTACTAGAATTACTTGATCTCATACAACAAGTATTTATTGTACTTTTTGTGAACAAGTAAAGAATGTCTTCTACTTTATATTCATTCACATAAGTACTGTAACTACTTACTGTGAGCAAGTATAATAGTTGTTTTACTTATTATGAGCAAATAGGGAATGCGTTATTTTTTATCATTTGTTTAGAAGTGTGCAACTAGCTGTTGTTCACTACAACTAGAAATCTACTTGTTGTGAGTAAGTAGACAATGCATTTTGTCGATCCTAAGATGCAACATTAAGGGAAAGTAGCAAACTTTACTTGTTCTAAATAAGTAGCAAATGCCTGTTGTTTAAAGATTTCCAGAAGTAAGCAGCTACTTGTTTACACTAAGCAGAAACAATTCACCTACTTGTTATGAGCAAGTAGGTGAGTATTTTATATTGGATTCTAAACACACAAAAAAGTTGAACTGCTTGCTCGTAACAAATAATGAAATTCGCCTATCACCTCGATCAAATAGAAAATGTCTTTTCTTCAATATTTCTCCTATATACTTGTGCAACTATAATAACTTAATTAGTAGAAAATTCCATCTACTTGTAAGTAATTAGTTGCATTACTTTTATTGAAAGGCGAGCAACCCTTAAACAAAAAGGCCCTGAGAATGGGCTCTTCTTTATATTACATAAGCCCTAAAGCAGGTAACCTTGAAAGTGAACTTATCAACTTCTTAGGAGTAGGCTTTGGCTGGCCCCTTTCTATGTTATTAGTCAAGCGCTAACGCACAACGCCTTTTACGCATCTCAATCCCTGGCTTTGCTCTATAGTAAGGAGCCCTTTCAATAAGGCTCGCGTAGGGGCGCTCAGCTTTTTTTGGCTCTCTTCGCTCCATTAGCCTTCATTGGCGTATGGAAGTACCAAGGTGCATCTGCTGGTATCGTATATAAGATCACGACTGCATTTAAGAGTGATATTTCTCTCTTCTGAAAGTCGATGGTGATCTAACTTTCGAAAGAGAGTCTAGACGTGGCGGTGTACATCTAGCTCCATAGCGGAGCTAGTCACTGGCTACAGGTTTCTTTCCTATCGCCCGGAGGCAACCGAGAATGTTATGTCAAAGTGAGGCATGCATGAAGGAGTTAGATGCTTCTTATATTCTTTCCTTGGCGCAGCTGGGCCATCTTGGACTTGAACCAGAGACCTCGTCCGTGAGGTAAATCATCATACCTACGGTCCAACCAATTGGGAGAGAAGAAATATATTCCTTTTCAGGAGTGATTCATCCTTCCCGTACGCATCATACAACTCTCCATTGTACCGCGCTCTCCAAGTGTGATTGTTCCCCCCTTCTTCCTTACCATAGCAAGTCTTTGTGAAATCACTTCGATGAGAAGAAAAAAAAAGTCATTAAGAAACTCTCCTAGACACTAACAGATCCTTTTTCAAACCTACTCCCATTTCGAGTTAATAGATAGATAAATAGACATATCTCATTGCACTGATCGGGGACATTCGTAGTGATTGAGGGGTCGACGACCAAGAAGTGAGTTATATATCTATCTTAAATCTAAATGTTGGAAGCTTAAATCCAAATGATGAAGTTTATAATGAAGAAATGGAGCTTCCGATGAGCAACAATGGCGGGGAAGATTGACGAAACCTAAGATAAAATGGTGGGAGATGTGAAAAACCAAGGAGGCAGAGAGGGAAGGGAAACCTAAGAAGAAAAGAAAATAATCTATGTTAGTATAATCTATTATGTGAAAGACTTGGCGGATTTTTTTAGATGGTTCCACCCACTTAAATTTTTTTAATTATAAGAAAATGTCTCAAAGAAACGCATTTGAGATGTTTTTATTGGTTGTTAGATTTTTAACATCATATAGTTTATTTTATTAAAAGTAAAATAACTTATAAAAACATAAGTTATAAATATTTTTTGTTAGTAATAATGTAGTGTTGATCAAACGAGACAAAGTCAAATACTAATTTTGACAATTGAAAACTAATTTTTCAATCTACTTATTTATACTATATCTAAAAGTATAGAATTTGGAGATATATTTTCTAGACATTGTTACCCCAAACATATTTGATATTTTTTACATTATTTTTCAACTCAAAATTAAACATACAAACTCATATGAATAGTTTTTCAACTCTTTTATTAAATTATCATTTTAAAGACGTTTGCTCCTTATTTATCGATTACGTAAGATATCAAATGATAAATTATAAAGAAATGATAAGTCTCAAATTAATCAATGTTTCCTTTGCTAATTATTTTAGGTACATGGATTATAAGACTATCTTAAAACTCAATAAAGAAATTTAGTATTAAGTACATTAAGCGAAAATCAACGCTTTAATTAAATTCTAATCTTTGAGATAGTTCCATTTTAGTTTTAAGTCTTTCAAAAATCAACACTTTAATTAGATTCTATGCTTTCATTTTAAAGCACATATAATCTAAAATTAATTTATCGTTACTATCACTAATATAAACATTTGTAACACGATAAAACTTATGAAAGTAGCATAAATAGACCTCATATTTTCTATGATTTTTATTAAAACTAAAAATGATATCTTTCTTACTTAAATTAACAAATTTGAACAAGTTTCCTTATTTTGTGATTTCAAATGTCAGACACAAGAATAAAAAACTATGGTAAAGTGAGACATGTAGCAAATAATAATATCTTATAACCCCACAGATTATGATACTGTGAGTAGAAACAGACATTAGCTGCCAAAAATCTAAGCAACGCATGTGTTATAACTACTTACCATGTACCACATCGGAAGCAAAGAGTCTATATATCTTATATTTATAAGACCTTACTTCATCTACAGATCACGACCTTATTTGAACAGGATCTGTTCTATAGGATCGTACATCTGTGTCCTTGACTTCCAAGGAGACAGGAACCAAAGTCTGGTGGATGAATCATGATCATGTGACCAGAGCGTGATTAACAACCTGCAGTACTCGGACTATTGTGGCAGTAGAGGATCGTTCTCAGTTGGTGTCAAACCTTACTGTGGTGGTTGCATGGTTGTCTGACAGTCTTCATCCTTTTTGGCCGTAGTAGCTTCAGAGGGCCATAATTAATTATTTTGAATAACGGATATATGTGTGTGTATGATAGTGAATGCGTAGATTCTTTTGAAATGAAAACTAATTTTTTGATAGTTAAATCCGTGGGGTGTAATTAAAGAAAATCTTGTTTAAAGTATTATTTTGGTGAATTATTCCAGAAAGACAAGATTTTGGAAACAATATTCTAACAGTATTATAAATAGTGTGTATGAATAATGCATTGAAAAGACTTGGACGCTACAGAGACAGGAAATTTTTGAAACAATATGATTATCTTCAAATTTTTTGAAGCAATAGATAATCATTGGAAATAATATGATTATCTTCAAAATTTCTCACATAGTAAACTAGAAAAAACAAATACCGAAGTTAATTACAAAAACCTTCAAGCTAATGAACTCTGAATATTTGTTTTTAGTAGTTCTAGTTACTCCAGTATTGTTCTACTTGGTTACTAAACCTGTAAAAAACAAAGACAAATTTAACACATCAATTCACTAAATTATAAAGTAAAGTAAAAGAGCATTGAAAATTATCCTTTATACATATTTAATGACTTGAACATGTTCAAATTGATTTTGAGTCAAAATTTAAAATGTCTTTTAATATAAATCCAATTAAAAATGATATTATCCTAATTCAACCTAATAAATTCAAACAAAGTCTCCTTATTTTGTGATTTCAAATTTCCAGACACAGAAATAAAAAACTATGGTCCTCCCATGTGATATTGAAAGACAAGTGAGACATGTAAGCATAAAGTAATATATTAAAGCCCCACCTATTATGATAATGTGAATAGAGACAAGACATTAGCTGCCAAAAAACTAAGCAAAGCATATGTTATAAACTTCTTACCATGTACCACATCGGAAATTTAAATGTCGGTGGTTGTCTGATAGATTTAATCTATGTTTTTTCTGATTTTTTGCTGTTCCATGATTGTAATCTGAACTCTTACATATCTCTTTAATGATAATTTTTTTTATAAATTTTTTTTGACCAGGCTGAATTTTACTATACAATGGATAAGAGTTGGATTACAAAACTAAGATTTAGCATGAAATATCATGATGAAGTAAATTGATTTCTGAACTTTGACTTTGGGAGAGGATCGGGTGATGGGAATATATCGTGTCCTTATAAACATTGTGTTAATCATAATTATAAGGCTAGAGACGTCGTCCATGAACACCTGATATTTAACGTGTTTATAAGTGGTTATACATGTTGGTAGTTTCACAGGGAATTAATATTGACTTCTTCATCCGTGATTGGTACGTCATCTGAAGCCTTTGCTAATAATATAGCACATGTAGAACCATCATTATCATGTCAAGACGATGATAATGAATGCTTGAATTGTTAAAGACAACATTATCATGCCAAGAAAATGACAATGAATGCATTTAAATGAAAGAATGAAGGAATTCATGGATGATTCTGATGTTAGAGATTTTTACGAGTTGGTTAAAGATAATAATCAACCGCTATATCCAAGATGTGAAGAATTCTCAAAATAGTCATTTATTGTGAACCTATATCACATTTAAATGTCTTGATGGATTGAGTGACAAATCATTTTCGTCCCTTCTTAAATTGTTGAATAAGGCTTTTTCGAGGGGTGTTCCAAATACATTTTATAAAGCACAGAAATTGATTCAGAAATTAAGGCTTGAGTATGAAAAAATAGATACGTCCTCAAATTATTGTATATTGTATCGGAAAGACAAAGATAAAGACAAAATATGTGAGCATTATGGTGATTCAAGATGAGTTATCAATGAAAAAGATTATGATCGTATGTCATAAACTCAAAAAAAGAAGAAAGAGAACAAAATATCCGCCAAAGTAATGTGTTATTTACCTTTGAAATACAGATTGCAAACGTTACATATGTCCTCTAAAACTGTCCAAAGTATGAGATGGCACTATGAGTGACGCACTAAGGATGGTGTTTTGAGACATCTTGCCGACTCAGATGTTTGAAAAGTTTTTTTATGATAACTTCAAAGAATTCTCTTTAGAACCGTGTAACGGTTGGCTGAGGATAGCTTGCGATGGTTTCAACTTGCTCAGAACCATGAGTACGAGTTATGATACTTGGCCCATAATCTTATCCATACAATTTACCACTTTGGATGTGCATGAAACAAACAAATTTCATTCTATCAACACTCATTCCTTAATCCAAGATGTCAAATAACAACATTGATGTGCGTATTTGCAATTATTGATTAAACTAAAGTAATTATGAGAGGTTGGTTTAAATAGATATAATGCATCACAAAAAGAAATGTTTAAGATGCATGCGTCATTATAATGGACTATCAATGATTTTTCTGCATATAACAACTTGTCTGGATGGAATACTCATTCACGTCTTGCATGCTTTCATTCTACATTTGACACATATCATATCCACTTAAGGCACAGTAATAAATATTTCTTTTTCTTTATGGGTCATCGATGATTTTTAGAGCATGATTATATACTTCGCTTCGATATATAAAATTTTGATGATACTATTGAGGAGAGACCAACTCACATTTCAGCATCAACATCAGAGTCTATAATATATGGACAATTCAGGATATAAATGTCGTATTTGAAAATGAAGTGATTGGAAAAAAGAAGAAAAATTGGTGTTTAATATTAAAAAAAGAAGAATATATTTTTTGAACTTCCTTATTCAGAGTTTAGTCTTATACGTCATAATCTTGATGTTATACATGTTAAAAGAATATATGCGAGAACATTATTGTGATACTTTTAAACATCAATACAATAAATATGATATTCTACAAGCGACTGATATCCCCGTGAAAAGTAATCCACATGGATCATACAACACCTGTGACAGCCCCTCATATTAAAAGTCCACATTTTCACGAGGTGCAACGCCTCCTGTAAAGACCCCCTGTGGTGTCTCATTTTTTACATGATTTTTTAATTCCTGTAGAATGTTATTTAATGAGATTTTACGATTATTGTTACTTTTATTCAACAAGTGTTTTTAATTCTCATGAATTAATATTCACAGGTATTTTTATATCCTATTAAATCAAATATCATAAATTTTTTTGAACCTCATTGAAATAATATTTTGTTGTAGATTATAACTCTTACAAATAGTTTTTCCTGGCATTTTATAAATGCTATTTTTTTACAATCAATTTATAGGCACCTGTTAACATACATATTTAAGCACTCAAAACTAATACATTACTAGACTAAAAGGCATTCATACATAATTTCTTTTTCACAAAATATCATTCAAAAGTATCATAAAAAAGTATTAGTACTTAATTAATCTACTAATACAATAATATCATCATTCATTTCAAAAAATAAAAAGCATCTAAAAGTTTCACAGACACTACAAAATAATTTCAAATTTTCACTGACAGTTTCATATCTCAACTCCTCAAATTTTGATGCCATGTTGAAAAACCTCAAGTGATTGTAGGTCATGCGTTTTAAAAAGAATAGTCATTATACCTGTTTAAATTTCTCACAACTAATATACACTACAACTACAAGTTGAAACATATCGAGCCTTACGTAGCGAAAATCTAATACAAAATGAACAGATTAGTTAAATTTAAAGGTACTATAAATTCACCAATGAACTTTTCTTTTCACAAATTATAAATTACAAAAAGAATATAATGAATTGAATCCAATGTCATATGAATGTAAAATTAAGAAAATATAAAATACTAACTCCCAAGTGCTTTGAGATTTCTTATACCACATTTTCGATCAGAAAAATTATAAGACCGATATCAATATGCGACTCATGGGTTAATTCTAATCTTAATGTACAAAATCCTAGAGAAAGCTCGAAAATAGATTTTGGAAAAGATTAGTCAAATTAAATTAAGCAAGCTGCGGTTACTACATAACACCTTTAATACCCGAAAATCTGATACAAAGAACTTGACAATGAAAAGCTTAACAAGATTTTCTAGAATCAAGATATTCAAATGCCAATCAACTTTCACTTAATTCCTAAATTCATGCAAACCTAACCATAAATCATAAACATTTTAATTCAAGCATATATAATGTTTCAAGCATACCTTAGGATTACAAAAAAAACAAACCTTAGCTAATTTACAAATCAAATTTAAGCTCAAAACTAAGGTCAACAAACCCAAAACCAAAGGGGAACCAGCCAAAGATATCCATAAGGAGCAGCAGAACCAAAGGCATACAAGAGTCCAAAAGCACAATGGAAGCCTTTATAAATTAGGCACCATGCTTACACCACAAAAAACATAAATAATGATAGCACAAAGAGCATTGAAGATCAAGTTATAGTTAGATTGTATGCAAGTCCAATACAGAATTACAAAAGGTAATTCTCACAATTTTCAGCAATTTCCTCACCAGAAAACAAACCTCAGTTGCCTTATCACATTATTGAAGGAGAATCGAGTTTTGAGACTACTGCAAAAGTAAATAGAAACTCTAGACAATGGCTAATTGATGGTAGAACTGTTTATCTCATCTTAGAAGCAAATTATCATCATGGACATTAAGTTAATACTTTGCTCCGTGGCCGGTGAAGTTCTCAAATAATTATTACTCTTTTGAATTTATTCTCTAGTCAGAAAGGGGTTAATTTGGTAGGAAGAGCAACACGTCAAAAGAAAGCCTGAAATAATTTTTTGCATACTTGTCAAATTGTCTCCGCCTTGCAGGAAAAAATCAACAATTTCAATGAAATATTGCCAAAGTGTTTTAATTTATGCTTTCCCTACAAGTCATTTCATTGGGCTTCATTGGACTTCATTTATATTTCAAAATGGGGCTGGCCACTTTTATTTCTTTCTCCTAATCAAGAGATATCAGGAAAAGAGTATTCATGATACAAACCATTGGCATGTTAATGTTTAAACACAACAAAAATAATATACAAAGAAGCATGCTTACATCTTCGTCCTGTAGATTGCTAAATGAGTTGTTGCTGCATGTATCAGTCAAGTCATCAAAGTCACTGCCTCCATTAACATTCTCATCTTCTGGGTTCCATATATAGCGGCTCATAAAATAACTTGTGTCCTGTGGTTCTGTTGATGGGATGAACATTGCCTGAAGCCCAAACTTTCAATTTAAGATCATAGATTTGTCAATGATTATAAAATTAATCAAAGTCATGATAAAAACCTCCTGTCTTGCATGTGTTTCCCAGTTAATATCCTTGAAGAAAGGATGCTTATTCACCAGCAAGAAAGAAGCAGCTCTGATTCATGCTTAATTGCTTATCTAATGCTAAAAATACTGATTTTCACTAAACTAATGCAGATTTACCTCTCTAGCGCCTGTAGCTCCTAGTCTTTGAACTGGATTTTCAGCCAGCAATCTGGAATTAAATGCAGTTATAATAGGAACTCATGTGGTTGTCTTGAAGCAATATTTTTCAGATTAGAAGATTTCTGCATCACTTTCCCGTGCATTCTGGAATTTGGAAGCAAAAATTGAAGACTTCTTTTTCACAGCCAAGAAACCAGTCAAAATTGTTTAGAAAACATACAGTTTCTTGTCTGTTGACTCTCAAAATCCCTGGTATACATGCTTCTGCTGCTTTTCGAACATCTGAATGCAATATCCAATGACAAATTATAAAAATACACAAAAAAACATGGCCAAAAAAATCAATATCTCTTCCTGAGCAAAAAAATTATAGTCATAGCAGCAAGCGGGTTTCAGTAAATGCACAACATCAGAGGAATCACTTAGGACAGAAAGTTGCTTTGACAACCACTTAAAACAACAGATCTTACATATCTTATATATTACTTCAAAACAACAGATCTCACTTCAAAACTAGATTACCATGGGAATCACGAAGTCTTCCTTTCCAGTACTCCTAAAAAATGTGTAGGACAACACTCCAATGCTTTGAGTGGGACTAAATACAACCACATTGTTTGATTAGCCAGTTCCATAGTATAAATATTGTAAAACAGAAATCTATTTTACAAATTTGACATAAACACACAAGCAATGCAAAGAGAAGAAACCTTTTCCCATCTGTTCCACGATAATGTGCGAACACGATTACAAGGAATGAGCACCTGCTTCACGCATCATGACTTTTGAGGTAGTAATTAATCACCCTTCCCACATCTCAATAATCCCTTTTCAATTAAAAAAACCCAATAAACCCCTCTGATTATAAAATTAATCAAAGTCATGATAAAAACCTTCTGCCTTGCATGCGTTTCCTAGTTAATATCCTTGAAGAAAGGATGCTTATTGAGATGTGGGAAGGGAGCTCTGCTCTCTCTCTTCTTTGTTGATGGCCTAGCCCTAGGTTGTCTGAGAGGGAGAAGCTGCGAGAGAGAGGATTTGGAGAAGAATCGAGAGTGAAGGATCAGAGCTGGAAATTTGAGAGGAATAGAGAGAAGCAACGATTTGAGCTTCTCTCTGAAAATGAAACATATGAGCTTCTGAGAGGCCTCGAGAAGGAAACAACTTAAGCCCCTCATCTCCAAATCGATGAGCTTTGCTCTCTCTTCTTTGTTGATGGCCTAGACCTAGGTTGTCTGAGAGGGAGAAGCTGTGAGAGAGGATTTGGAGAAGAATTTGGAGAAGAATCGAGAGCGAGAAGAATCAGAGCTGAAAATTTGAGAGGAATAGAGAGAAGCAACGATTTGAGTTTCTCTCTGAAAATGAAACATATGAGCTTTTGAGAGACCTCGAGAAGGAAACAACTTAAGTCCCTCATCTCTAACTTTTTTAAGTCCCACTTTTGCTTAATTTTCCCTCCTGTTTTTTTTTACCTTAACGAGAATTATTTTTACTTGATTATTAAAAACTCTTGTTGTTTTAAATTTTTAATAAGAAAAGATAGTGAACTATGTATTTAAATTTTGTAGAATGATATATTTCTCGTAGTGAATAGAAGTTGAAAGATAATTTAAATGCACGTCTAGACCTTTACAACCTGAGTGTAAAGCATCGTCTTCATCCGAAATTCGATAAGACAAAAAAAATCAACATTACCGCATGCTTGCTTTACAATCTTAGTCGAAGGGAAAAATATATTTTCCAAGTATTAAAAAGTATCAAAGTTCTTGATGTATATGGCTTAAATATATTTTCCAAGATTGATGAAAGATTTTATTTTAAAAGAATACTAAGGTATAAATCTTTGTTTGTTTGGTTTAAAATCATGTATTTTAAAAGATATTTCTTAATTATCAAGCAAATTTAAGAAAATGAAAGTTGTTATTTCCTTCCTTAGAATGAAGATTTAGACATTAATGATAAAATTTTTGAAGAGATCGTAGGGTAAATTTTACCTCCACTCCATAAATAAGGAACTTTGAGAGATAAGAAAGGAAGGGTTATTCTTAGAAAATAGAATAAAAAATGAAATTTTAGAGAGAGATTAATAGAGAAAGAGAAGAGGTGTTCTGTCGTCGCCACCACCTCCGACCAGTGTTTTCCAACAACCAAAAGACTACTGTTGGATTCGTCTCAACATCAACATCATCTTCCATTCTCCGTGAGTGGTGACTTTTTCGATGACGACCACCATTATTCAACCCTTCTAGTTAAACTCTACAAATCTAACCTAATTCGGACCAAAACAATCACCATCTCCGGTAACACAAAAATTCAAAATTCAAGAAACTTTTTCCGGCCAAATATCTCAGGCAAGACTCATTACTTCAAGTCGGTTTGGAGGATTCTCTTGTTTAATCTTCATAATGATAACTCTCTTGATCTAATCCGATATCGTAAACATCTACAGATTGTTTTAAAGTACCGTAAATGATATTATTTATTTAAATTTTAATGTATATGAATTTTTAATTCTTTTATTATTTTCTATCTCTATGCTAGCATATTAATAGATATATGACGGCGATTTAAATTATTTATTATTTTGTAAAATTTTGTTATAAATACTAATACGATCCTTATCATTATTATTTAAATTAATATTTAAAAAATAGTTTATTTCTTTCAAACCTAAAATTTTGAAATCGGGTTTTAGAGATATTGCAAGTTTAATTCTTTATTCTCAAGAGTTAAGGAATTATATTTCGTTACTCCCGAATTAATTTCCATATTCTTCATAAACTTATAAATAAATTCATAAAACAGGTTTGGAGATATTGGAAGTATGATTCTCTAAATTCAAGATGTAAGAAATCATACTTGGAAGTCCAAGTTTGATCAACATGATTTTTACAATCTGAAATTGTTCAAAATACTAAGTTTATTCATGCGCGATTTATTAAGATGATATTTTGAGAAACCAATACTCTAATTTTCTCAAAATATTTAAAGAGGAATTACTTTTGGAAGTCCGACTCTTAATTCCTATATTTTCTAAACACATAAAATGTTTTTAATAACAAATTACTAAATTCTTTTAATGACCTCTATGCTCCTCATTAATGTGACAAAACGTGTTTCAGTTTTGATACAAGATAGTGCATTGTGGGACATGTAAAAAAAAATTTCTAAAATATTTTTCGAGGACCTTTTTTTTAAAAAAAGCTAAAGCATTTGATAAATTTTGGTAACTGTTTTAACAATAGGTGTTGTAGGGGTGCTAATACCTTTCCCACGCACCAAATACTCCCAAACGAACTCTATTTTTTCATAGACCAAATATTATTTTTCAAAATTGGTGACCCAATTACACTCTAATTTGATTGGTGGTGACTCCAATTTTTTTTCTAATCACCGCGCTGTCGGACGTTGCTACAAAACTTTAAGGTCGTGTTATTGTTATACTTTATCAAATGAAAATGATATTTCTGCCAACATTCATCACCGTCATGGTCCATTTTGTAGTTCATTTAGCTTTTGAGATAAATATTACAGGACATGTCCACTATAGATGGACGACCCAAATGAAAGGTGATAATAACATAATATATTTTACAATTCAATTATGGTTTTACGTAATGATTTGCTCACTATGAGTTGTCTGTATTCTTGTTAGGTATCTGGATAAAATAAAATCTTATATGCGCAATAGAGCTCATCCAGAAGGTTCAATTGTTGAGGCTTGCATTATAAATAAGTGTACAACATTTTGTTTAAGGTATTTCGATGGAGCGGAAACAAAATTTAACTGTCCTACGTGAAACAATGATTTTATAGATGATCAAACAAAACAAAGTGCTTCTCACTTTCCTAGTTTAGGTCGGCCGACGAAGAAGGCAATAAATGATGTGCTAAGTAGCATCATATTGACATAGACACATCAATTTGTGTTGTTTAATTGCAGGTTGGTGGATCCATTTTGTAAGTAAGTCTCAAATATATAACTCGAGATACTCTTACATCCCTTTCTCAGGTTGTCGCTTTAATATGTTAATAATATTACTCTGTCTAAAATACTTGTAGAGAATTTATGGACAATTATAAAAAATATCGTAGTCATCGACCTTCTCAGAATAAAGTTGAACGTGAACTTCATGATCGATTTCTTGATTGGTTTATATCTAAATTAAGTTCAATAAATGTACTTGAATGATTCAATTTATATAATTCAATAGATGTTGAATCTTATCTTTTTTATGAATAGATAACCAAAATGGGAAACAAATGCGTCTAAAGAGCTTAGATGGCTAGATCGAGGTCCTAATAGTTTGGTGAAAAGTATGATGGATGCAATGTTAATGGATTTATTTTTCATATAAATAAAGTGATAGCTTTCGTAAGTCTCAAGATAGTGGAGTCATGATAACATCAAAGATGACAAGTTATCCAAATGCAGGAGATAGAGAGATGACTTATTTTAGAATTCTCAAAGACGAATTAGTATGAGAAA
The DNA here is from genome assembly GCA_003255025.1 of Datisca glomerata. Taxonomy (NCBI): domain Eukaryota; kingdom Viridiplantae; phylum Streptophyta; class Magnoliopsida; order Cucurbitales; family Datiscaceae; genus Datisca; species Datisca glomerata. The sequence goes on from QANY01012956.1 coordinate 252,841, forward strand.
TTCAAAGTGGTTTTATTCAAATGTAATTGAATTGACCCTACCAACGGTGTTGGGATAAAAAATATCGATATGGGTTTATACTTGTTAATTTCTCATGTTTGACTCATACCGGATAGCATTTGACGCACAAATCATTTATGTTTGCAACACAAGCATATTTGGTATATTATGTTGAGGATCCAAAGGATAAAGGCTGGCATGTAATTGTCCATATAAAATCTAGAGATTTGTATAGCATGAGAGTATTAGATCTGGAAAGTGATATATGAATCCATCATAACGACAAAGTTTTTAATGAACAAAGTCTAGAATATGTGAACTTAGTCTGAGTAGATGTTAATGGTTTGACCTTCGAAGACATAACATATTATTACAGTAGTTATCATGATAACAATATTTTTGAATAATATAATTTAATATTTCATAAAGAGTTTTTTTTTAATTTTAAGTGAAAAAACTATAGTAGTAATCTATTAAAGATACTCATGATGTATTAACATGTGCAAGATTACATCTTGAAACCGTTGAGACATCAATTAGCACGATCAAATAATTGTTCAGATACTGCGCCTCCAACTGAATCAGGAGGATCATATCCACATCATGATACAAATAGAAGGTTTGTTTGCTCGTGTTCAAGTTAATTAGGATAATAAATGAGTGTTTTATTTAGTTATCGTAATGTTATTAAATACTTTCTTAAATTGGACTATCTCTATTCTGTACGCACGGAAGGACATGACTGTCATTCAATTAGGCCAGATCAGCTAGTAATAGAATACATGTGTATTTCAATGACGATGGCCAGCCCGTTGGTGACAAAGAATACAAGTTTACATATTTTTTGGGCACTGTTGCTAGATCACACAATTTGTTGCCCATACAGTATGATTAGAAGCATGCGTCACGCTATCATAAAGATCAAGTGTGGAAAACTATGAATGTATAATCCTAATTAATATTGTTGCAACACTTTTATGTTTATTATTTCACACATTATCTAATTGCATATTATTTTCTATAATCAAAATATATTTTTGATAATACTAAAAAAAGAATACGTTTTGAAATCCTTGAATAAAAAATGGAGGGATGAGAACTACAATATAAAGATGAAATATTTTTTTGTCAAAGTTACATTACAAATTCTAAGAGGATGGGGGAATATGACTCGAACCAATAACTTGTAGGGTATGGCTGTGGGGGCTTAACCAACTGCGCCAACCCAACTTATCCTAAAGTTGAAATATATAATGAAATATGAAATGTAAGAAGAGGCATTGCAACATTGGGATGAATAAGTAGATTCCAAAATAGAGCTTCATTGCAAGAGTCCATAAGTGGTAATCGAAAGAATGACATGCATGGTTTTTTACTCTACATCTATGATTAATTATATATAAATAATATGACTCTTATTTCTCTATCATAACAGAGGGATTCAAAAACTAACAAAGCATCACAGAGTAAATAAAATACCCTCATACATTGGGACGTATTAGTTTAGTAAAAAATAAATCAATAATGGTAAACTTTAGAATTTGTAAATTTAATCATTTAAGTTTTATTAAGTATATTTTAATCATATTTTTCTCATTTGATAGGTAAAAAAACTTGAAAGAGACCCCTCAAGAATGTAGTTTTGGTCAATCTCATAAGCGGAAGGATGGAACTTATGCGAATGAAGAAACTGCAAATGTTACTGTAAGTAAAAGTTATAAATATTTGTATTATGCATTTTTATGTATGAGAAATTATCATAGGAAATTTCTGCAACAAATATACACTTTCAATCTATTAAAGAGTTGATTCACATTGAGTTAATTTACTCTCACTCTCTAAAAAGATATCATCTACTTCTCTCTCTTTCATGTCCTTTCTTTCTCTCCCCCAAAATGACCTCTCTTTCTCTCTAAAAAAATTCTCTCCTCCAAGTGAAGGATTCTCCTCTATTTATAGATAAATTTACTGATTTACTTTGTGCTCTTAGTCCTTTTGCTCATTTTTTTTAGTCATTGGACCATTTTTCTCATTTTTAGTCTATGAACTATTTTTCAAATCATATACATGGTCTTAGACTAGTATATGGGCCAAAAAAATAAAGTACATTTCAATGTATTGGGGCAGAAAATACGGTATCTACAGTACTCTTATTGCCCCTAACTCTAGTTTCAACATAAATGCAAAACTTGATGTTGATACCTCATCAAAATCTATTTTGTGAACGTCCTCAGCAAGAATCTGATCCCTAGTATCATTGAATTTAACTCTGTGCATCTAATGGAATTACTAACCGTCAGTAGAAATCTTCTCTTACGACGATTATATGAATCATCGCATAATATTAGTATAATAACATGTATAGCAAATGTTTTTAAACCGTCGCGAAAAGTATTACTATTTCTCACCATTATATTATCTGATATTCCTAAAATTTCATGCATATATAATATTTTTAACAACTATATTCACAGCAATAACAACAATATTCATCCTACACATTTACAGTATATTTATATTATCAAATATTGACCCAGTCATGAATTCAAAATGGTATTTGAAATATTTGATTATCAATATAAATTACCCAAATTATTCAAAGTATGAAAATGTGTATAATAACAAAGTATTTCAAAAGTATCAAATAAAGTTCAAAACATGAAACCCTACCCTCTATGGGACTCTTGCATAAACTTCATAATCAAGTTTATTTGAGCACGCATCTCTGTACATTCACCTACCAACTCACGCACTCGTGCGCATTGAGCCTCCAAGTCAGGACTCGTGTAGATTGAGCCTCCAGTTCGGATACTCTTCTGCATTGATTCTCAACTTAGCTGTTAGATGGAAAGCATCTTACATTGAAGATTTCCCATTGTGCCGATTGTGTGAACACTTTAGATGGAGTTCGCTCGAGTCCTAATAAACGGACATTCTAGGATGTTTTGGACCAAATACTTGTATGAGCATGTTGTTTGGTGAAATTGAATCATAATCACCATATGAGAGTGCATTCATTTGCTCTTATAAGTTTTACCTACAATACAAAATTGAGACTTGATATCAATAAACATGTAATAACAGCTTAAACAAATTTGAGTTAAACATCTATATGCAGATTATGCAAATATTTGAGCTTTAAATTTTTTTTTATGTTCTTACAAGTCTTTTCATTTTTTAGATCTTGTTGTTATTTTAGTGACACTTATTTAAAATAGTTATCTCTCATGATCATTCATTTGCTATTTGATTAGCAATGATGGAAGAAAAAAAATAATAGTAATTAGTAAACTAAGTAGTCTAAAATCAAAACAGTATATTTATACCTAAAAATATTTTATTTTGAAAATTTATTCATCATTTTTACTTGATGCACGGTTTAACTAGTTCCCGTCTATAATTTTTTACTATTTAATAGCAATTATTGAAGAAAAAAGAAATGATAAATAGTAGACTTCTTAGTAAAAATAAAGGGTATACTTATACCAATTATATATATATTTGTGAAATTTTATAGTTTAAAATATTTTTATATAAAGAAATTTAATATTACTTTATTTGTAATTATTATATTAAAAATTTGTTAAAAGTAAAAAAACCCCTCTTTTTTAGACGGTGTACCCTCTATTTTCAGAGGCATATACCATCTGCTTTCAAAAAAGGGATACGTCCTCTATTTTTCAAATCTTGTAAGATTATGTTCTCAACCATCTATATTATTGAATCTCTAAAATAAAAGTCATTAGCCTATTTTACAAGCAGATCTTAACGAGTGAATCAAAAGATCCAGTAGACATGTATATAAATTCATGACTACTCAAGATTCAGACTGATCTATGTATGATCATCAGATGTATGTGTATTAAATCTTAATGATAAATGGTAAGTTAATAAAAATATTAATTCACATATATCCTGGCATATATAATTTTATTATATAAAATACATTCACTAAGATGTCCATCCACATCAATGACCTGGATTTAGATCACATGCATTCATAATGCTTAGTGATCCGTACTAGCAATCATTCATTAAAGATTCCATACTTTTATGTTGCTGACATTTTTTTCATTATCTATGATATTAATCATCTCGATTAATATAAGATCATAGTCTCATTAATGAATATAGAATTTTCAGATATTTATATAAATTATTCAAGAATTATTTAAAAGAACAATTATAAGAAAAATGTAATTCCATTAAGTTCTATATTAAAATGTCAATACACATGCTTTGAGGGCTTGACCTCCTACAATATCCCACTTGTCCTAAAGAAAATATGTCATCTCTCTCAACTCCATGTTACACACATGACCCTCAAATGACTTCGCAGGAAGTGTCTTGGTAAAAGGATCAGTAAGGTTCTGATCTGACGCTATCTTCATAACAGTCACATCCCCTCGATGTACGATCTCTCTTGCAAGATGATATTTCCTATATATGTACTTGCTCCTCTTGTGACTCATTGGTTATTTAGAATTATCTACCATCCCAGTGTTACCACAATATAGGATCAGTGGCTTGTCCATATCTGGAACTACTTCTAGATTAATATAGAACTTTCTGAGCCATACAGCTTCTTTTTTAGATTCACAAGCCGCTATATATTTGGCTTCCATAGTGGAATCCTCAATGTTGGATTATTTGACACTTCTCCAGATTATAGCTCCTCCACCTAGGATGAATACTGATCCAGACGTCGACTTTCGACTATATCTATTTGATTGAAAAAAGAATTGTTATATTCAGTGGGGTTTAGGTCTCCACCTGAATAAACAAGCATATAGTTTCTCATTCTCCTAAGATACTTGAGAATGTACTTTATTGCAATCCAATGTTTCAAACATGGATTTGATTGATAACGACTGGAAATTCATACTGCATAACAGATGCCTTATTTTGTACACAACATGGCATACATGAGACTACTAACAGCTGAAGTATAAGGAACCTTTCTCATACCCTCTTTCTCCTGAGATGTCTTGGGACATTGCTCCTTGGAGAGGACAATTCCATGTCTAGTCTGTAGTTGACATTTCTTGAAATTTTCCATAAAGAATCTCTCCAGCACCTTATCAATATAAGATGCCAGAGAAAATGTCAAGAGCTTGTTATTTCTATCCCTTAGGATTTAGATACCTAGAACATAACTCGCCTCTCCCAAATATTTTATTTGGAATTTCTCAGCTAACCACTTATTTACCTTTGTAAAGTTTCTACATCATTTCCAATAAGCAGAATATCACCAACATAAAATAATTAAGAAATTTATATCTTGTCTTTAATGTATTTATAAACACAAGCTTTGTCAACATTTTGCTTGAAGCCATATGATTTATTAATCTCATCAAAGGTAAGATGCTAAGATCTAGATGCTTGCTTTAATCCATAAATAGATTTAAGCAACTTGCATACTTTCTGATCTTGCTCCCTTTTCACGAATCCATCTGGTTGCATCATATAGTTGCTTTCTTCAAGAGAGCCATTCAAAAAATTGTCTTGACGTCTAGTTTCCATAATCAATTTTAGCATGGCAACAGAGGAGAGTGTTTTTTCATAATCGACTCATTCCCTTTGTGCATAGCTCTTGGCTACCAGTCGTGCCTTGAAAGTGTCTAGTTTCCCATATGCACATCTTTTCTTCTTGAAGATCCATTTACATCTACTGGGCCTGACATCTTCAGGTGGATCTATAAGTTCCCTAACAGAATTGGAATACATCGATTCTATTTCCTGGTTTATGGTATCTTACCATTTCTCCTTTTCAGGATCATCCATAGCTTCTTCATAAGATAATGGATCGGCCTTATCAATGTGAGACATTGGGACATGTGCCTCTAGTTCGTAGCGAATATGTTGTCTTACAACCCTCCCACTACGATGTTGCACCGGGGTTTCCTTAATAGGAATTATGGTTTCTGTCGTTTATCATTTATCAATTGAAAATGAATGTGGTATGATCTCATCAGACGCTAATTCATGGAGAACGTCTTTACTTCGAGGTTTGTAGTTTTTCATATAATCGTGTTCAAAGAATGGGGTATTTATCGATACAAATACCTTTTGATCATTGTGACTATAAAAGTACCCATCTTTAGTCTTTGGAACCTAGCCAACGAATATGCATACTTTAGACCTTGAGTCTAACTTTTTAGTCTCGAGTCTAAGAACGTGAGCTGGACACCCTCATATACAGAAATGACGTAAACTGGGTTTGAAGGTATTCCATAATTCTAAAGGTGTATTGCTTATTGACTTAGAAGACACTACATTCAAAATATATGTTGTGGTGTGTAATTCATATCCCTAAAATGTAAATGGTAGTGATGAGTAGTAATAAGGTTCGGTTTCTACTTTCTGAAATACCATTTTACTGTGGGGTTCCAGATGCTGTCACTTGGGATAGGATTCCATATTACAACAAGTAATCTTTGAATTTTAAATCCAAGTATTCACCACCTCGATGTGATCAAAAGGTTTTCAATGATTTACTTAATTAATTTTCAGCTTGAGCTTTGAAGTCTTTAAATTTTTCAAAAGTTTTAGACTTTCTATGCATTAGGTATGTATAACCATATCTTGAGTAATCGTCAATAAAAGTGACAAAATACTCATACCCACCTCTAGCTTGTACATTGATCGGTCCACAGACATTACCATGCACTAACTCAAGTGGTTCCTTGGGTCTTTCTAGTGAAAGGTCTCTTGGTCATTTTACTTTCTAGACATGATTCACAAACAGAAAGATTTCTAACTTTTAGTTCTCTCAAAACACCATGCTTTGTCAACCTATTTAACCCATCTATATTAATATGTCCCAACCTAAGATGCCAAAAATATGTGTTATCATCTGAGAAACTCTTTATCGTTTGTTAATTTTAGGTTTTGTTACTTTAAATCATTCAGAATTATTTAACGCATGTTCAGTCGGTTTAAGCATATACAGTTTGTTCGATACTTTTGCATGACAAATATTGAATCCATTCTAAAAAATAATAAATTCATTATTAATTAAATAATCTTCAAATAATTGTTCATGTAAAAGAGAAAGAGAAATAAAATTACTCAAAAATTCAGGAATATAATAAACATTGTTCAAAATTAGATAATTATTTCTAAGAAAGTAAATAGACCGTCCCTAATGCTTTAGCTGACACGAGCGCACCACTGCAACTCTCATAACGACCACGCCATCAGCCAGCTCCTTTGACGAATCAAGCATCTGCAAAGAAGAACATACATGGTTAGTGACTCCTAAATCCAGCATCCAAGATGACAAATCATATTCCACTAAACAAGCTTCAAGTAAAGTAAATCATATTTATCTTTATTTTTCAGCTTGGAGAGATACTTGTTACAGTTTCTCTTCCATTCACCTCCAACCCCACAATGGAAACATTTTCCTGTGAGTTCGTTGTCAATATTGTTCTTCTCTCCCTCGGCTGACCTTTTGGCCTTCTTTACATTATTATTCTTATTTTTATCCTTACAATGGCGTAAGCCCTTGGGAGGGGTAATTCGCAAGTCCTACTCTCAGAAGGAACTAAAAGTGCAAGTCCTTAGGATGGGCAATTCATAAGTCCTACTCTCAGAAAGAACTAAGGGCGCAAGTCCTTGGGATGGACAATTCATAAGTCCTACTCTAAAAAGGAACTAGGGGCGCAAGTCCTTGGAAGGGGCAATTCATAAGTCATACTCTCAGAAGGAACTAAAGGCACAAGTCCTTGGGAGGGGCAATTCATAAGTCCTACTCTCAGAAGGAACTAATGGCGTAAATCCTTGGGAGGGCAATTCGTAAGTCCTACTCTCAGAAGGAACTAAGGGCGTAAGTCCTTGGGAGAGGCAACTCATAAGTTCTACTCTTAGAAGGAACTAAGGGCGTAAGTCATTCGGATGAGCAATTCATAAGTCCTACTTTCAGAAGGAACTAAGAGCGTAAATCCTTGGGAGGGACAGTACATAAGTCCTACTCCTAAAAGGAATTAAGGACGTAAGTCTTTGAGAGGAGTAACCCATAAGTCCTACTCTCAAAAGGAATTGAGACACAAGCTGCGATGGTCAAAGGGTAAGAACAGAAGAAAGAGAATCGTTAAAAAAAGGGAAAGAATGAAAATTTGAGAAGTCTATAAAGGTTCAGAAGTTGAGCTTAGACCAGAAGGTAAAGCTAAGTTAGACAAGAAGGCTCTAAAGCTCGTAATATAAAAGCTTCAAATAGCTAAGCCCAGACCACAAGGTAAAGTTGGACCTTGAACAAAAGATAGAACAAAGCTCAGACCAGAAAACTTAGAAGTTCATAACAACCAAAGGAGAAGGGTTTTGCTCTGTAACATTTACCTCACCCCCAATGGTAGCACCTGTATCAATAATCCAAGTATTGACTATAAGCCTGTCAGGACTTTCTTCACCAAGAATAAATTCATTATGCCATAAACTACGACATGTTCAAGTTGGATTTCCATCTTATGAAGTTATCACCGTTCAATTTCTCAAGCGCAAGTAAAACAGTAATAGATTGCTCATGGTAGACATAATAATAACTGAAAAATAAAACATACATAATTCAAAATATTGAAATAAATATCCATAATTCAAAAAGTAAACGTGATGCATGAATGTGCCGCCTTAGGGTTGGTCAAATTAATCTTAGATTGTCAATGGGATATTCTTTATATATCTCATATTTTCTCTTTTAACAATAAGGTATCGCTTATTCAGTCATGTCACAATTATCCACATGAAAGCTTAATTGTGATTTTGTGAGTGTAACCCATTATTTTAGATTCCATGACTTGATTTAGAATATGCCACCTTAGGGTCAGTCAAAACTAAACTACATCACTTTGTCTTGTCTTCTCAAAAAATCCAACATTGATATTGATACAGCTCGAAACCTTCTTCAGAGGGATGAAAATAAAGCCATCTCGAGGCCCTCATTGTATCTCACGGTGTTGTCCTACTAATGGAGACCGTAGGTTACATTGACATGTCAACCTTCTCCCACTCACTATTTTAGGATAATGTATTTTTATATTAACTAATCAATTAATTTCAACTTAATTACTAGTTAAAATAATATAACCCTATGAATGTTAAATTAACAGTTATTCTAATCTCATTGGTCTAAGCTCATTTAAACTTCTTAAGAGCTTAAGTCATAATTAGGTGAACTTAGATTAACTACTTAATTACATTCATCAAAATTTAATAAAACTCTTTTACTAAAGTTGGTTATCCTAAATGTTACTATATCCTTTAGAGTGGTGTGATTACCAAGTTTTAACTAATTTAAACCTTGTAGTTTACATGCATTTGATTTCTTAAAACAATTCATATAAACATGTTAAGACAATCCTAATAAATCATGTTTTTACTAATGAGATGCATGATTAAATAAAATTGTGTGTTGTTTCATATATGTCATGTGACCGACTAATGCATAGTTATGTTATCAATCATACCAATAAACATTTATTTAACAATTAAATAAAATAATAATGAATCGAGTGACTATTGAGTATTTTTAAACTACAACCATTAAAATAAAAAAATAAAATTACAAAGTAGACTTTAAGATTACATATTTTCAAAATATCTCCTTCTATGTCCATCTTCATAATCTTCAAGTTTCGAACAAAACCCTTTTAATTAGGAAAACTTTTCTTAATAAAAAATTATCTCTATAATTATCTTTTGAAATTATTGAATTTGACTTAGTCAATATATAATTTATTGACTTGGTCAAACTTGGATCAAACCTAATTAATTAATTAATCTTTGATTATTATAAAATTAAAAATTAAAAATTAATTTCAAAATTACATTAATTACAAAACTCTACAGTTATAGGGTAAGTTGGTATCAAAGTTTCTGTGAAACTTCCCTAGATGCGATAACAGTTGCCACCAATGATAGGACTCTCCTACCGCAACCCATCACCACCGTCAGCCGCCGCCTGCGCCAGTTTTCTAGCGGACTCTCCTATCGGTACGTTACCAGCGGCGCTAGCGCCAGAAGTCCTATTTCTGATGTCGGCGTCAAAATTCCCTAAGAATTCATATTTTTACTTTTTTCTAGTTCGTCTCGTGAATTCTTCGTCTTCTCACAATAAGAATAATTATAATATAATATTCAAAGTAAAATTATAAAAAATTCGTACGCCCTAAATCAGATCTAAGGAAAAATTAAAGAACAAAGCATAACTCAATGATCATCATACTATTAACGATCTATTATTTAACCATACATTCAAAAAATAAACCATCCATTCAATAACACCCACACAATTTTTAATATACAAATATATAATGGCCGCACTAATACCAATTGTTGGAAACGCAGCGCTAGTGCGCCAGAGGCGTGATGGTTTTAAAAATTTATTAAAAACGAATCGTATGTTTTTCGATAAAATGAAAACAAGCGCGATGCAACGGTTTTTAAAGTAAAAAATTTTATTGAAAACCCTTTTCAATAATGATTTATTATATATTTATATATTAAATCTAAGACATACATGTATATCAATCATATACCTCTTGTAGTCTATATCAAGCGTCCTCTCAAACCAACGATCCTACATTCCCACGAATAACAGATTTTGAGATCCACACCAAGACATTTCAAACCAATCCTCAAATGTACTAGGACGTGTGTGGGCACATAGAATAATCAAAGATATTTTTTCTGTCTCTAGATGTACTTAACACGTGAGATCTAGAGATTTACCGAGAATGATTAATTTAGTGAGACAATCCTCTGAGAGAATACGATGATTATTCTTTCAGAGTTTTTTTATTAACTTTAAATTACAGGAAAAGATCAATCTAATAGCAACTACGTTCTTCACTCTCTATCAACAGTTCTCAACTGATGCAATCAATCCTGAGACCAATTGAATAATATATATATATTTTTTAGATAATGACATATCATATTTTTAGGAATAAAGTAAAAGTAATACTTAATTTCAAATTACCATTATAGTGGGCCCACTGAAATTTGTGCACAACAACAGTGCCACACAATATTGCAATTGTCGTGAGTTATCAGAGTGCCTCACGATACTACTGTAGTGTCATGTGACATTACAGTATTGCACCTCCACTACTGCAGTGCCATGTGACCCTACAGTAGTTCATGTCAATCTATGATTCCCAATCGATGATTGACACGTGGTAAGTACTGTGAATTAAATATCTATTTTAATAAGATAAATATTTAGATATCAGCTAATTCAAAATTAACACATTTGATTATCCTGATCACCTAACTTATCTGTTAATTCACAAATAATAGATTTAGTTGATTCAAATTATTATCCAATAATAATTTATAATTATCTAATTTTATAAATAAGATATTATGTCTCACTTATATATAATTAAAAATTTAATCATTATAATAATATATATGTGTATGTGTGTGTGTGTGTGTGCGTGCGTGCGCGCGTATGTGTGTGGGCGCGCGCGTGTGTGCGTGTGTGTGTGATTTCTGAAATTTATATATAAATAATTTAATTATTTAATTCTTAATTAGTTAATCACACATAATTATCTCATAATACGTAATTGCCCCAGAATAAAAATTCATTTTATAAGTTAGTCATTTTCTTATGTCCTGAAATATCCACACCCTAGACTACGTTGTACAGAGGTGACTTGGGGACCATTGACATATAATCTTATGCTCCGGTAAACCAGATTATTAATTAAACTCTTTAATTAAATAAGTTTATTTATTAATTTAATTATTGCTCCACTATAAATATGAAATTGCACTCTTAGAGATTATAAAATATATTTACAGAGTATTCTCGTATAGTCCATTTCATATAATCATTTCACGCAGTTCTGTCCTCCAATTATTGATTTGTCAATTAGAGCTGGTCAAAATTATCGTTTTACCATTCTAATTATCTTTTGATCCTTCACTACCATTAATTCACTACTGATGAATAATTTATAATCGTATTATAAATTTGAGCTCAATAACTATTCAGTTCTAGAATTAACACTTAAGGAAAATAACAAGTAAAAAAAATTGGAGTAGGTTCATAATAACGTGCGGGGACCTACTCTTACTGCATCCCTTAGAGGCTCAAGGTAATTTACGACAATTATTGATGACTCAAATAGAAAGGTATGAGTTTATTTTATGAAAAATAAATTTGATGGTTTTTATACCTTCGAAAGGTGGAGAGCCATGGTTGAGAATGAGACAAATTGTAAGGTAAAATGCTTAGAATCCGATAATGTAAGTGAATACATTGATGTGGTTTCAAGCGATATTTTGCTGATAGTATGATCAAGATGTTAGAAACCATTTCAGAGACACCTCAACAAAATAGTGTGGTAGAAAACATTAATAAGACCCTGACTGAACGTGTTAGGAGTATGAGATTGCGTGCAGGATTTTCTAAGACATTTTGGGCTGATGCAATTAACATAGCAACGTTTCGGATTAATAGGGGACCTTCAACATCATTGAATTTGTAGAATAACATGTGAGGTTTGCAACAGTAAAGAGGTAAACCTTACATTTTTGAAATATTTGGTTGTCTCTTACGTTCATGTCAATTCTACTGATAGAATTAAACTTGATACTGAATCTAAAAAAATCCAACTGATATGTTAACAAAACCAGTAAGGAATGAGAAACTGAAGTTTTGTGCAGCTTCAATTGGACTTCATATATGAGGGATGAGGAGTTACAGCCGCTGCAGAGGGAGGACTATGCTTGGAACTGTGTGGTGTTACTTGATGAAGGATTAGTTTTCAAGTGAGAGATTGTTAAAGTATAGAGCCTACATGTATTAAATACTCACGAGTTCTTTGGGTATTATATATCTATGTGTTTGTTGCTCTAATATCCTTAATATATAAAGAAAATTAGAAAGATGTAAGGCTTGAGAGTTCATATTATAAATTTATCCTTCTTCATTAGAATAGATGCACCATGACTCCCTGAACTTTAAGGGGTCTGCAAACTGACCCCCTAAACCTTTTTTTTTTACTTTTTTCAAAGGCTTAACTTCACTTAAATGGTTTTATAACCCCCTCTGTTAATCACCGTCTCTGTCGTCTATTAAAAGAAATGCTTGACTAATAAAAAAATAGAAGCAAATGGGAGACCACGAGACTTCTTCCTCGAACTCGCTGGAACTCACAATCTTCCTCTTTCCTCCATCTCTGTTCTCTCTCAATTCTCTCATCCCTCTTTGTTATTGGCTTATTCTTGCTGTTGGGTTCTTGCTTTTCTTTTGATGGGTGTGATCCACTATATTTATTGTTTTTGAAATTGCCCTTATAGATGTTAAATTGGGCTTTCTTTGATGGCTTCTTGGAGAAAGGCAACTAAGCTCATCACCAACCACTGATTACTCCACCCCTCTTCCTATTTCTCCCACCATTCAGGAATTCCATGACCCCTGTTTTCTCTGAGACGCCCACAATATATTTGTTGTTTTTTTTTGCTTTTGGGGTTTTATTTTACCCCCATTCAAGGCTGGTGTACCAATCCTCATCTCAACTTTGATTGACACACGTATTTGCCTCACAGAGTAAACCCATGAAGAAAATTTAAGTATCTTCTACATAACTTTTTTTTTCTAATCTGGCTTTATTTCGCTTTCGTTCTTTCTAATCATTTTGGCTTGTTAATTGTTTGAGATCTGGACACGTGGATTTCGTGAAGAAGAATTTGTTCCTGATGACAGATGAATTTCCTTAGAAATTTTTTTTCTGGGTTTTGTGGAGGATTTAGCAATCAGAGCAATATGTTTCTTCCTGATTTTTATTTTTCACGCCTTGAGGTTCCTTCCCCACGACCCATTTCAGTGCCAGCGGAGTGAGCGCCATTTGTCTGCGAGCATTCTTCGTCTCTGATCAAATGTGGTTAGCAGTTCGTCAGACGTTCTTCATCCGCTCCTATTGTTTCTATTGTTGGTGTGTCTTTTTTGTCGTAGACGGCAAAGGAGACATAGATTAACGGAGGGGTTATTAAACCATTTCAGTGAAGTTCAAGTGCTTAAATAGCCAAAAAAAGTTAGGGGTCATTTTGCAGACCCCTTAAAGATCAGGGGGTCATGGTGCATTTAACTCTTCTTCATTACAATGAAAACATACAACGGTTCAAGTTGGTGTATATATTGAGGGTGAACTACGCTAAAACCTGTGTTTTTTTTTTCTTTTTGCATTTTCAATTTTATTACCATTGTTAGTCAACTATTACGGAGTTCAATCCTTAACAAATATATGTGTTTGTTAGAGGATAATATTTGAGGGAGCATCCTTTTCTGGAGTGTATTGGATGCCCCCTTAGAGATGGTATCTGATTCCTTCTCAAAAGAGAAGGTATCAGAGATTAACTGCTTTATCATTCCAACTCTCTTCGCCTACAGTCCGTCTCTGCTTTCATTCATTTTTCTTTTCTTAAGCGGTGCCTTAGTTATTTCTCATTTGCTATAATATAAGAATTGGGAACTTAGTTTCCGAGCACAAATCCTACATCCGCAGTTGCCAACATTTTTTCCAACTAAGTATTTAATAGTTTATAGGCTTATTTTAATATTATTTAAACCCAATCTTAGTAGGATTTAATTTATTTTTGAATCTGATTGTTTTTTCATTTTAAAATTTTTACTTATTAATTTTTCAATTTGACTTTTTTTGTTGTGAATATTAAGCTTTCCTATAATTTTTAAGATCTTACTAAACTAAATATTATTAGCTCTTGGGAAAGTGGAGAAATATTTTTAGATTATATTACCCTAAAATACATTTAAAAATTCTGACATTATTCTTAAACTTAAAATTAAACATACAAAGTCACATAAAGAATTTTTTAACTATTTTATTTAAATTATCATCTTTAAAGACGTTTTCTCATTATTTATTTATCACGTAAGATATCAAATGACAAGTTATAAGTACATGATAAGTCTTAAATTAACCAATATTTCTTTAGCTAATAATTTTAGGTACTATAGATCACAAGACTATCTTAAACTTAATGAAAAAAAATAGTTTTAAGCATATTAAAGAAATCGCTTTTTTATAAACAACTTATTTTATTCCATTTGCCTTGAATTATTTTTTTATGGTCGTGTATATCATTTTATGCCACAACGTGAAAAAAGTTTGTGAATGAGTTAAAAAATCATGGGTCGAGACACGTGTATCGTACATGATACATATCCAATACATTTTGTTGATGCCGGAAATCTCAACATTAATGTTCCATGCAACCTCCTCTTCACGAGTGAATCCTCTTGGCCTAGGAATCTATAAAACACACAAAAAAACCCAAAGAGAGAGGGAAACCGAGGGGTGGTTGCCTCAACGGTTACCATTATGGCCTATTTTAATGCCCATTAAATGAGTTGTTTCCTTTTTCAAGGTCTATAAATAGGCAGTTCTCCTCCTCATTTTCTTCTTCCTTGCCTTCCTAAAAGAGTCGAAACCCTTGTCAACCCTCGTTCTTACCCCTAAGTTCTTCTTTCCTCCTTGGGAGAACGGCGGTCCTTCCCCTTCCGAGGCCTCTTTCACTTGGGATGCTTCCCCTTGATTTTCCTTCCCAAGTTCGTTGTTTCCCTCTCCATCTCCTTTTAAATGTTGTGCCTCAAAGTCGCTGGTGTTCTGTTTACGGTGATTTTCTTACTGTAAAAAATCCTATTTGGTGAAGCTTTTGTCTTTGTTGGTTACCGACTTATAGCTGCAAATCCCCTCTCTTGCGAAGCATTATCCTTAGGAAAGTTTTACAACCTAGCTGGTAGTCTTGACCTTTGATCCGTAATGTAGCACCTTTACTTGCTGCAACTCACTCCATTCCTTCAGCGTCACCATTTCCTTCTTTTACCACCTATGTCATTTTAGACCTCTAGCTGCTTATTACAACATGCCTCAAGAGTGAGTAAAGGTAACATTCCATCTGCATTCTTCGAGATCATCTTGAACCCGGGCGTGGTGACTTCCTTCCTTGCTCCCCTTATGGGAGATATTGAGGCATTTTTCATCCGCAGCTTTGAAATGGCGTGCTTCCCGTGGGTTGAGTCCCTTTTTGGCTTGATTTGGTGTAGGCCTCAAACTAAGTCATCGTGATCTTGGATCTTTGGTCGATAAGAGACCAGAGCCTTCAAGACCTCAGACGAGTTCAAGAAAGTTGTGGAGAACCTATGATCCCCGGCCCTAATTTGGGGGGGGGGGTTATTTGTTTGGTACCCTGAGGAGGAGGTTCGCCCTCATCCTAGGACGGAGATCTTGTAATTTTAACTTGTATTTGAACCCTTTCTCCTCATTAATGAGAATAATTTTTCTTTAATAATTCTGACTCCTTCGACTCTGCTATTGTTTATTCCCTTTGTTATATCTTTGTATTCGCACGAGCTTGGTTGATGGTCTCGAGCTGTGCTTTAAGCAATACACATTCTTTGAGTAGATGAAGTTTCATTTTTGTTTCCATCTAGTTTTGATTTGATATGAACGAGACCTTAATCCTTCTTTTATTCTTGCTTCTTCATTATTTTGAGTTATGAGTGCTCTAAGCACTAGGTTTGTTTGCCTGAGCTGCGAAGTTACTTTGACCTCGAGCTTAAGTGGGATTTACGACGGACTTGATCCTTTTTGTCGGGCTTCCCCCTTTGAGGGAGGTTGGGTCGTACATTCGAGAGGTCTAATCAGGCGGACTTGCTTCAAGTTGGGAGCTAAATTTGTTCTCTGTCATTTCAGTTGAGTATCCTTTCTGGCCTGGTGAGTTAGAATGCAAGTTGAAGTCTTTTGTTTTCTTTTCTTTGGTGTCTAGCTAGGCTTTCCTGCTTTGGCTAGAGTCTTTCCTTAATCTCGTCTGGCGAGCTAAAGTGCTCCGCTCTACATCATTTACCTTTGGTGTCTAGCCAGCATTCGTGCTCTGGTTAGGGCCACTCCTCAATCCCATCTAACGAGCTAGAGTGCTTTGCCAAACATCACTAACTTTTGATGTCTAGCCAGGAATTCCTACTCTGGCTAGATCTTTATTCTCATATGGCGAGTTTGGGTGCTCGACAGACATCACTTTTTACCTTATTGAGCCAAATATTCCTACTCTAGCTAGATCCTTATTCCCGTCTGGCGAGCTTGGATACTCGGCAGACATCACTTTTTACCTTATCTAAGCAGACATTCCTGCTGCGGCTAGATCCTTATTCCCGTCTAGTGAGCATGAGTGCTCGATAGACTTCAGTTTCTACCTCATCTAGCCAGGCATTCCTGCTCATGCTAGATCCTTATTCCCGTCTGGAGATCTTGATTGCCACACCAGATATCACTTTTCAATCTCGTCTGGTGGGCTAGATTGCCACACTAGACATCACTTTTTAATCCCGCCTGGTGGGTTAGATTGCCACAGCAAACATCTATTTTTAATCCCATCTGCTGAGCTAGATTGCCACACTTGACATCACTTTTAATATTGTCTGGTGGGCTACGCTACATTGCCACACCAGACATCACTTTTTATCTCGTCTGGTGGGCCAGATTAACACACCATAACACTTTTAATCCATTGTCACAAGTCGTTGATGAGTCAATTATTTCTTTTATTTGGCAAATATTTTTGTGTACACGATCTCAATCGTCTACTACACCTTGATGTTGGCCGTTTTAAAAAGGAGATTGTTTCTTCTACTCCGACCGGGGGAGGGTTGAGGTGGAGTACTGAAGACTTCAATTATCTCGTTTCTCGATTGTGATCTTCCATGCCTTATTGGAACTTGAGACGCTGAATTTTTTGGGTCTCGTCTTCACTTCCTTTGTAATACTCTGTGAGCTTTCTATTCCGCTTGGGAATAAGTGTTGATTCATCCTAAATTAACTTCTTTGGTTGGTCTGGTGGGTAAATGATCCCTCCGATTTTTAAGTTATTTCCTGGATTGCTCTTCGAGCAGTTCACCGATCATGGGCTCCTCTATTCTTGTGGGTTCCTCCACTTCACGTGGGCACTTAGGAGGACCTTACTCGCGTGTTACACCATTAATGATCACCTTGAAGGATAGTGTAAAAAGTCTTGAATACCCTCGTGTTCTTACAGGAGCCTCAGGCTAAGCTTATCCTGTGAGTATGTGCACCAATTTTGCCACGACCTGTCCTTCCATTTTACTCGAGGTGGGAGGCGAGAACTGGGGGCTGCATAGCCCAAATTTGTGAAATGTAACTCATATTTGTTACTTTTGAGGAGCAGCCTATCGCAGAAGACTGATGTGAGGTCTTGTATTTCTACTGGGAATGATCCCAGGCATGTTTACTCACATAGCGTTGTCTTCCACTTATGCAACAACTTTGTAAAATTATTGGTGGCCAAAGGGACGTTAAGAAGTTAAGAGAGGGCATAACAACTGCCTCACCAAGGGTGGCCTGCTAATGTTTACCCTCACCTTTTGCGGCGGCTCATATATTGCCTCCGAAGAATTCTTTGAAGGTCTTTGCTTTCATTTTTTCTTCGTCCTCCCTATTCTCCTCCGTGTGGCAGCATCACGGGTGGCCATGAGCACACTAGAGGTTTCTTAACTGGGTATCCTTCTTCTAAGCCCCTCCCATTATGCCACACTTTCTTTTATCTTCCTGGGTTAATCCCAACTAAAGCCACCACCAATAGGTGGGAGCTCGATCTTCCAAAGCCTTGTTTCATTTTGGTCCTAGTTTCCTTCGAGTCATGGTGTCATCTCGACCCTGCCCCTATAGTTTCCCCTCGTGGTTCTTTAAAGGAGTAGTGACTCCACTAGTAGGCCTTTCAGCAGTGGGGGAGGATTATTTCCATGCAAGAATCCGCCACGATTTAGGTAAGAGCCAGCGTGCATGTCCTCCTTTTCTCGATTACCTTAGAGGGAGGGGACCTCTATATCCCTATTCTTTCATTGTGTGATCACCATATTGGTAGGGAGTCCTTCCCTAGCAGAGGAGGATGGCGGTTTCCTCTCTTGCCCCGGGCCTCGTCGGAGTAAGACGAGAACATCAGACTGATTTTCTCTTTGTGGAGGAGCAAATGTTTTCTGTGTTTTGGAAGGGAACAGTTTCAATTTTATTGTCACTGGCGCCGCCAACTATTGATGTAAAAAATCTCAACAGTAATGTTGCATGCAACATCCTCTTTACGTGAGAATCCTCTTAGCTTAGGAATCTACAAAACACAAACAAAGAACCCAAAGCGTGTCAAAGAATGCCTAAGTCAGTATCCTTGCGTTATTTTGCATAGTTTCCTTAAGGGGAGCTGCCATACATCTCTTTTGATTTGGTGGGGGCATTTGTACCTGGGGCATCATGAGAGAAAGCATGTTAAAGAATCCTCAGAAGCGTACTGGGGAAACTTCACGGCACACAATGGTTGCTTTTGATTACACGGGAGGGGGTGACCGTTCATATAAAGTGACGGGCAATAAATATTTATGTGCGTTCAAGGTGACCGGACGGTGGTGAATTTGACATTATGCCATGATGATTAGATTCAATAGATGTTTGGGCCTATGAACGGTGATGCCCCTGACACTAAAAGTCGTATAAGCTCTTTTCGAAGGTTTTATTATTGTTTTCCTTCATGTGCTAAGGTCAGTGCAAACCAAGCTTCTTTTGGACCGGATAGACGAGGTTGGCCTCTTCCTTTCGGCTAGTTAGGACTCAGAACCTTATCTTAGAATAACCTTCCCAGTGCAGCATGACATGTGTCATTGTTATTGGATCAGATTTTAAAATTTTGAAGAAAAATCATTGAACCACGAACGGTTCGTGAGCGAAATATCAAAATTTTTTAAATATTAGAAGCATACATCCAACTATGCATACAAAGTTAAACGTATTCAAAAGAGGTAGAAGTAATTTATACATTTTTGTTGTATCAGAGACTTTCTGAATTGATGTAATCCTTATTAAATGCTTCACGTTCTTCGATCTTCAAGTCCAAGAACTTCAATTAATCTTCTTATCAACAATCACTCGTTGAATTCAGAAATATATCTCGTAAGGACGTCATTAGGAACTGAGCGTGGGCTCTCAAAATAACTGAGGACGAAAAAATTATTTTCTTCCACTATGAATTAGGTGGCAACAATAGGAAGGGGAGAGAAAAACTTTTTTTCTACCATATGTGATTAAGGTTGTGTCAACACAATTAGGAAGGCAACCCTAATGTCATCTCTCATATAATAATTTTGAAATTTTCACATATACCCCATATATCTGTAATTACCAAAATTTACCTATAATCTATAATTGCCGAAAATTTGATTCCCCATAAAAGTCAATATTGTGTCCAAATTCATCAATCCAAAATTGATAAATTTAAATTGATCTTCATCAATTAATTATTTCTCTTATTTAATAATTATCCAATAATAAATTAATTAAGTTGAACATCAATTAATTGCTCTTCACTAATTAGGTGGCAACACCCATCACATATAGGTTCAGAAAATACACATTGACTCAAAACACATTTTGGTCCAACTCATGTTGTTTCTTCTATTCATGTCCTCGTGAGCTACTTCTGAGACCAAATGGACTCACATGAATAAAGCTATATGATTTGAATATCTGACGAATTTATCTCTATAAATTCCTGACCTATTTAATTTTGACATTGTACGCCTAGTGCAAAGCATCGCATACATGAGACTTCCTACGACTGAGGCATAAGGAATCTTTCTCATGTTTTCCTCTTCTAGAGGAGTCTTGGGAGATTGTTATTGGAGAAGCTGACTCCATGCCTAAAAGGAAGATATCCTTTCGTGGAGTCTTGCATATTGAAGCGATCCATCACCTTATCAATATAAGATGCTTGAGACAGTTCTAATTGGTCGTTCTTCATATCTCGAAAGATCTGAATACCTAAGACAAATGCAGCTTCATATCAAATTGCTTTGCAAGCCAAATCTTGATATCATATAATTTCCTACATCATTCCCAATGAGTAAAATATCATCTACGTACAAGATAAGAAAAACCATTTTCCTTTCGTGTATTAGCTTATACACACAAGGTTCATCCACTAACTGTTCAAAATCAAAGTTCTTGATAGTTTCATTGAATCTAATATTCCACAATCAGGATGCTTGCTTAAGTCTATAAATGGACTTCGACAGTTCACAAACATTGCCATATTGACCTTTCTCCATGAACCCATCTAGTTGAGATATATAAATACACTCTTCAAGATTGCCATTCAGAAAAATAATCTTGACGTCTATCTGTCATATTTTATAATCGAGGGTAACAGCAATGAACAAGAGTATTTGGATGGATTTAAGCATGGCTACCGACGAGAAGGTATCCTCATAGTCTATACCTTCCGTTTTGGTGTAGTCCTGGCTACTAGCATAACTTTGAATGTCCCACATCCCCATCTGAACCTCTCTTTTTTTATAAATCCATTTACACCCTATAGGTTTTAGCCATTCAGAAGGATCTACAAGTTTCTAGACTCCGTTCGAGTACATGAATGTATCTCAACGTTCATGGCTTCTTGCTATAGGTTTGCTTCAGGACCATCTATGTCCTGTGAGTAGGAGATAAGTTCATCATGATCCTTATCGAAGATTGCTGTTAAGGCATCTCTATAAGACATTTACCTGACATGCTCCATAAGCTCTCACCCCAACTGTGGTTCTTCCATTATTGAATCGAAAACAGTTCCTAATTTGGGAGTCGGTGTCCTGCCACTCAAAAATTCCTCTAGCGCAAGAGTGTTTCTCAACTTTACACTTCTTACGTAGTATTCTTCAAGAAAACGTGCATCCGTGATTACGAATGTTTTCTTGTAAGTCAGACTATAAAAGACTTATTCCTTCGTTCACTTAGGATATCCTACAAACATGCATAATTCTGATAGACTGGCCAACTTGCATGTCTTCGGTTTCAGAACATGTGCTGGGCATCCTCATATTCTAAGGTGATTTACGGACGAATTTTGTCCATTCTATATTTCATATGGCATACCAGACACTGTCTTTGATTGAACTTGGTTCAGAATATATGTTGTTATTTCGAAGACATATTCCTAAAACAAATCTGGGAAGGATGAATAACTCATCATGGATCTAGCCATATCCAACAGAGTTCGATTCCTTCTCTCTGACACACCATTCTGTTCTGGAGTGCCAGGTGCTGTAAGCTGAGAAAGAATACTTTATTCCTTCAGAAAGTCTCTGAACTCTCTTAGCAAGTACTCTCCACTATGATCAAGTCGTAGCATTTTAATTTGTTTCTCTAATTTCTTTCGACCATAGCCTTATACTCTTTGAACTTTTCAAAGGTTTCATACTTTTGGTGCATTAGATAAACATGTCCAAAACGCGAGTAGTTATCAGTGAAGGTTACAAAGTATTCATAACTTTCTCTTACTTGGATATTCAATGGCCCATATTCATCACTATGTACGAGTTCGAGACATTGAGTGGCTCTTTCACCCTTTGGTGAAAAGAGTCTCTTGGACATTTTTCCTTCTATACATAATTCACATGTGAGTAGTTATTATACACTTAAAGTTTGTAATAGGCCCTCTTTTGCAATTCTTTTAATCTCGTCCAGGCTAATGTGGCCAAGACATAAGTGCCACAAATATGTTAGATCGATTGAGTCAGACTTCAACCTTATACTATCCTTTTGTAAATCAGTATTACTTCAGTGTCATAAATCATTGGAACTATCAGGTTTTGCATAAAACAATTTATCTATCAAACGTGCAATAGTAATTAAGCAATCATTTCTAAAAATACCAATATCTTTATCAATAAAATTCAAATTGAATTCTTTCTCAATTAAACTAGCTACTAAAATAAGGTTCTTCCGAAAAAATGAAATATAATAAACATCACATAAAATAATAAAATTGTTATCAAATAACAATTTAATAGTTCCCATAGATGCGACCAATAGCAGCATTTCATTTCCCCAACGGAAGGTGAACTCGCCCTTGTCAAGCCTTATGATTTCGCTGAACCCCTGCGGGGAACAACAGATATGGTTTGTGGCTTCAGTAACAAGTACTATACCTTTTGATCTCAACTCCTTCAGATAGTCTGGGAAATTGCGTTTCCAATAGCCAACGGCTCCACAATGATGGCGCTTGTCTTTTGACTTGTCCACTTTTACAGTGCCCTTACCTATCACAGCTTCCGAGTTCTGCTTTTTAACCTTCGTCGGACCTCTCCTATGTTTCTTTTTTACGTCAAAAGTGGAAGGTTTGCTTTCAGTAAAGTTTTCCTCTCCAGTCTTCCTCTTGCCCTTTAGAAACATGGTCTCAACAGCTTGCAGTTCCAATATCAGCTCAGGAAGTGAGTACCTTAAATTATTCATCGAATAATTAAGTTTGAAGTTTTTAGAAGTGTCAAGCAGAATTTCAAGGATCATATCAACTTGTGTCTCATCATCTACCTCAACACCCATGATCTCCAAATCATTCAGATAACTAATGATCAACATCATATGTTCTTCAACAGAAGTTCCAGGTTTCATCATGCAATTCATGAAGTTTTGCACAACAGCCTATTTAGCTTGACGACCCTGATCACTGAACATTTCGGTGATGTTCAACATCATATCAGCGGCAGTTTCCATGTTCTGATGTTATTGTTGCAACACATTACTAACAGAGGCCAAGATGTAACATATGTCGATCTCATCAGAATGCAGCCAAGAAGCATGAGCATTCTTTTACTCTTGAGTCGATTTAGCAATAGGCTCAAGGGGACAAGGGGTGGTGAACACGAACTTGCGTTGCACGAATTTGTATTTTTCTACCGTCAGCATGATATCAAGATTACGTTTCCAATCCACGTAATTTTCACTAGTAAGTTTGTTCACATTTAATATAGTTGAGAGATGGGATAACAACATGATTGCTGAAAAGAATAAATAAATCGGTGTAAATAAATACTCAATCATTTAGAAAAGTATAATGCATGATGGAAATACTTAAATATTTAAAAATCCAATAAAAATATTTCTTCCATGATGTTACGATCAACAATGATAGCTTGTTTCATCTAAGGACAACACCTAAGCTACCTTCGATCTCATTGAGACTCTTCTCGTTTGGTTAATACTTCTCAAGATGTCACTACATCTAGCTTAACCAATCACCAATAGTTTTAGTCACCTTAGCCTTATTGACTAGCCCCTATAAGGGATTTCAATATTTTTCGGTCAAGTGTTTAACTAACGCATCGACTTTAAATGTTGTTATGAACTAACGGTCCATCTAGGAACGATCATGCCTTACCACTTCCGTTACAAGTTTTAGCTTCTTAAGCAACTCGATGACTCAAAGTGACACGATTCTCAAGTTTCTCTCACTGAAGAGAGGACCACGAGAGCGGCTCTAAACTATTCCTCGTGCCATGATCAAGTTTGCGTTGGGTACCTTGAGAACGTTTCAACGTAAACGACATTCCCACTTAGTTTTTGGAAAAAAATGTATTTTTCGTTGTTTTTCAAAAACACAACTCTTTATTAATTTGAAAAACAGGTTTCAAAAATTATAAACTTTTATAAATTTAAACTCATTTAAAATTTATAATTTCGAGGCGGCGACGGATTACATAAAATTTAAAAATACAACTTTTGCAAGAAAAATAAATTACATAAAAAAATCTTATACCTCAAATTCGGCGTACATCAATTCTAAAATTGAAAAATAAAATGCCTAGAGCTAATGTTAGAGATCCACTCATAAAACACATTCAAAATAATTTTGAATCTACCTTACACAATTATATGCCAATATCTGAACATTCACCGATACATACGTGCTAATCTAAATATAAATAATCTAGAACCTAAGACTTTGATACCAATTATTGGATCGAGTTTTAAAATTTTGAAGTAAAATCATTGAACCACGAACGGTTCGTGGGCGGAATATCATTTTTTTACATCAACCAATTTAGTCATATTAAATATTAAAATCTACATCCGATTATGCATACAAAGTTAATCGTATTCAAAAGAGGTAGAAATGATTTATACTTTTTCGTTGTATCAAAGGCTTTCTGGATTGGTGGAATCCTTATTAAATGCCTTGTGTTCTTCGATATTCAAATCCAAGAACTTTAGTTAGTCTTCACACCAACAACCACTCATTGGATTCAGAAGTATATCTCGCAAGGACATTGTTAGGAATTGAGTGTGGGCTCTCAAAATAACTGAGGAAAGCTTCCTCTATGAATTCAACGGCAACAATAGGAGGGGGAGAGATAAACTTTTTTCTGTTCTATGTGATTAGGGTTGTGTTAACACACTTAGGGAGGTGACCCTAATGTCATCCCTTATATAATAATTTTGAAATTTTCACATATAACCCCGTATGTGTGTAATTTCTGAAATTCACCCTCATAATCTATAATTGCCGAATATTGCATCTTCCATTAAAATCAATATTGTGTCCAAATTCATCAACCCAAAATTGATAATTTAAATTGATCTCCATCAATTAATTAATTAATTTCTCTTATTTACTAATTATTTAATAATTAGAAAATAATAAATTAATTAATTTGAGTATCAATTAATTGCTCTTCACTAATTAAGTGACAACACCCATCACATATGAGTTCGGGGAATACGCATTGGCTCAAACACATTTTGGTCCAACTGATGTTATTTTTTCTATTCATGTCCTCATGAGCTACTCCTAATACCATATGGACCCACATGAATAAAGTTATAGGATTTAAATACCTGACAATTTTATCTCTGTAAATTCCTACCTATTTAATTGTGACATCGTACGACTCCACTATAGGCTTGATGTCGAATAAACTCTCGATTCATGCGTGCTATATTTTTTGTCAGTGTAAATAAACACTTTTATTTCACGGTCCACAGAATATTTTAACATAATATCCTTCGTGAATATCAGTAACAAGAGCGGTATGTAAAATTACCATTTTACACCTCTTGTTATTATTTCTTTAACTCTTTTATTGACTGTGAATAAAAAGACATAATAGTGAATTGTCTCGTACAATTCCACATGTCTTATTCAATGATACATTTTATCGAGGACCTGGCCAGATTAATTTATTCACACACTCATCAAGAAAGCATAAGGTGATATTGTTGCATTTTGCGATCTACCCACAAAATTTTCATATATGTGAATCACGCAACTCCAACATAGTTGAGTCACGATCCCAACAGTCGATGTATTGTCCAAAAATTCAAATTCATTCCTTTGACGTATCAAAGATCGTAACTAACTAGGTCAGTTTCGTATTCACATCAGGATTAAGGTAATTATGAAAATACCTTAAAATGTAACAATTAGATTTAGAGCTAGATAAATGATTTTACTCCAAACTAATTTGTTACTGGTATATTCAACATGTCTAGGTCAACCGTTAAAGCCTATACTCCCATGCCCCAAAATTGGTATCATTTGGTTCAACCTAACACACGTAATCAGACTGATTATCTAGTCGATCCTAAGACTGCGAATAATATTCTAAACTATCTTAGAAGAGTTTGTCTGGAAGACCTCTCAGTCTTTACTCTTCGTACATTGACAATAGTTCCAAGACTTGAGTAAATTATAAACAAGCTTTAATTAATAGAAAAACTTTCATTCATTCATTAAATTCAGTAATATAAAATATCTGAGAAATAACTAAATACTCATAATTAGTTATTACACCATATTTTATGGACATAATTTCAATAATTGTGTAACTGGTGGTTAGGAAACACCTATAACACATTTCACCATTAAAAATGGTTTATAAATAAATAAAATAATATTGCATTTTCATTAATCTAGTACAAGATTTCAATGCGTTAGTGAATATAATAATCATGTATTTCTACTAATATAATCCTCACTAATACAACTTTCACTAATCACACTTCTACAAATAATCTTACATCACTCACATCAGACGGCCCTCATCACCAAATATTTTAGGAATATGAGGGCCGCTATATTTAGTAGGATTCTATAAATTTTTCTCTACACATAAAAGATGGAGTACACATATTTTGTACTTCATTGCTCAATTGTACTACAAAAATAAGATGTCTTATAAATATCAGACCAGCCTTAGGCCTCCTTCCATTGCTTTATCATAACCCAATCTTAGCAAAGCAAACTATTTTTTTTCAGCGTAAAGGAAGTTAACATTATCCTATGATAAAAAAACAAGGTGACATTATTTCCTTTATACTTTCAAATTTTTTAATATTTGTTTTATATGTTTAATATCATTTTATTTATTCTTTTATGCCATTCATAACACTCATAATCGGACGACCAATCTCATAATATACTAGAGTTTAGAATAATTATAGGATAATCAAGTAATTAACTAAGTTATAAATGATCAAGTAATAATGTGATAATCATGTATAAGTTAGTTTTTTATAACTCATTAAAATGATATGATAAATTAATATTTTAATGAATGTCACATCACTTAAATTTGATAGATTACTTATTCTGTAGAGATTTACCCTAAAATTTAACGTTGGTGTTGATCATGGATGCAAGCAGTTTCATCAGTTATACAATTTTTTTTAATTTGTTTCAACAACTTCTAAATATATGCTTGTTTCGTAGTGTCTATTTATCAAATCCTACAAACATTGTTTGGTATGAGCTGTCTAATGTCTTATTTTCTTATAGTTCTACAACATTTGTTTACACGTTCGAATTCCTTATTTCAATAGGTCATGACGGTAGGTGTTTTTGTTATTATATTAGACCCAGAGCCAAAGTTAGAGTAGGTTATTGATGTATTTTTTTTGTCAATCGAGTCATTGATGTATTGATATGTCTGTTTATTAAGAAAATGCAACTTGGTATATATATAGATTCAAATATTGATAAAACACACATTGGAACCCCGAAAATTTATTTTACTGAAAATTTGATTTCTAAAGTTCTAATTTTATCAATTTTATTCTTAAACTTACAAAGAATTTGTGATATAATATTATTCACGATCTGATATCTAGGTTACTTGACATGATTCACTTACAATGATATTAATTTATTATTCAAACTAGTTGACGAATGTTGAGAGAGGTCGTTAATATTTATAAGTTCACGATGTGAAGGCAAATCATAATCTCACATTACGAACTATAATGTCAAATAGTTAACGGTTAATGATAGTTCAACAATTGAGAAAGTAATGTTGGCTCAATGTTTTAAGTCTCTCCATCTATTCAAGTCATTTGAACTATCCTCCCCTAAGTTATAATTTATATTTGACAGAAAAAATAATGACATTTTAACAATTAATATATTTTAAACCATAATAACCTATAGTATATATAAATGGGACTCTTTGAACAAGAATTTCCCTCAATACTTCATGAAATTCCTTAATTTTCCTTCATAAAATTTTAGATTAAATGACTAGTGACACTTTTAGTTTTTTTGGAGAATATTGTCTAAACTATTTTAGAATTCTTAAATTGTCCTCTATGTACCATAATTAAATATTTTCAATTATTTATATATTATCTTGAATAACTATTCGGTAACACTTTGTATAATTTTTGTTTTTAATGACTTTTATATGATTGTTTATTGTATTAGATTTTTCTTCAATATAATCAACCGTATAACTTAGATTTAATAAAGGGAACATACCTTGAAACAAATATATATGTTTGAATAAAACCTAATATATTTTATAAAATTGTATAAACACACAATATTCTATATATTTTTTGCACATATGTTTAACTATTTATGTTTACTACTTTTTATTTTTTGAGATATGAAGATAATTAAAATTTTATTATTTATTATATCAAATGCAATATGTTATGATAGAAGTTGTTGAACTATAAATAACGTAGCAAGAGAATTTTAATGAGAAAACTAGCAATCTGCTTATGATCTCAAAGCAAGAATAAAAAATTGTAACTGTAGATTGAAAAGGAGAAAAAACAAAAAAGGAGGAGAAAGAAAATTATATGAAGAAAAACTAAAAATAATTGTAACAAGCGGGAGTGTTCAAATGCGAAGAAAAAAATGGAGTACATGAGTTAAACAAAAGAGCGGGTTGAATGTCACTAAATAATTAAAGATGAATATTTTATTTTTGTAATGTATGTATATGTATGTTTTCACTTATAATTTAAATTGAAGATTAATAATAATATTATATCAAATACAATGCACATTATTTTATTTAATAGTAATAAAAAGTAGTAAACATTGTAAAAGAAACGTAATTTTTTAAGTTTCTTGATTTTGTTTTTTTTTTTGTAATTTCTAATTATCCATAATAAAAAATTTAACAGCTATATATTTGGTTTTTTTTCACCTTCTAACAAAGTTTTTGGGAAAAAAATCTTTTTTTAAAGAGTAAAATCTCCACCGAATGCTTCTCAAGATATCGACTCTTTTATTGGTTACTTCTTTCTACAATCATCCACTTGTCGACTGGAATCAGCATACTTAATTAATTAAAATTAATTAACTACTTAGCTTTTATTAACCATATGATGCTGATGCTTTCCCAAACCTCGATATATAAAGTGATCAACTTATTATAATTAACATATTTTAAGCAATTTTATATAATAAATTAATATTTATTAAATTTCCTATGACCGTCCTTAAAGTAATAGCAGTCCTATAATTAATTTTCCTTAAGAACACGTGCTAAATGGACACAGGTTCCTTTTAAATATTTATTTATGAGTGACTTCTTTGGTTGTTCATTGAGGAGTATGGTATTAAACATTAATAATCTCAAAAATTAAGATAGTCCATTGTATGAAAATATGCAAAATAAAGGCCCTTCTTCTTCTAGGCTTAGGTCATTCTTTTAGGGTTAGGTTATAATTAAACATTTAAAATATGACATTAATTGATTATTTTTTGCTTCATTACCCACTTATTTCAGTTGTGTCTCACTGTTTAATAATTTATACATGAGAACACAACTTAACTAGTCTCAAAATTTTCTATAATGGTGGTCACATATAAAAAGCAAAAAAAGAGAGAGAAAGGGAGATAACTATAATATTGGATGGTGGAATTATATAAAGTGATCACTTTTGATAGTATAATGCATATATTCGTAGCCAAATGGTATTAGGTATATTGTTCTTCTTACTTTTTTCAATAAACAATAGCGAGAGGGAAGTCACGTTTTTTACAAGGATTTTTCTATTATTTCTTGATCTAATTATTTATGAAATTTTAGCTAAACTAATTTTTTTATTAGAAATATGGTATAATAATAAGATGTCAATATAAATCTTTTATAAAAAATGTACGTGGGTGTATATTGGGAAGTAAATTATACTATGAAGCTATGTGTTAGTTAAAGTGAAATTACCGAGTGAACTAGTTCTTGAGAGAAATAGATTTTCTGTCGTTAACTTTAAGCAGTTAGTAAATATCGGACCGTCATTTAGATCTGGATGGCCTGTTCTCCTCTAAATAAAAAAAAAATTAATTTTAATTTTGCTTAACTCAACCAATCTGGTAAATGACCTAGGTAAACTGAGTTGTTTTCGAGAGGTTCGAGAGGAGGTTTGATTGAGTCTTTTGCTCGGTTTGGGTATAAGAGCTTTGGTGCAACACCAAAGGCCGTCCTGCCCTCTTCCCTACAGCTAATCAGGCCTAATGGATTGAATTTCTCATCAGTTCAATTTGTTCATTTTTCTTTGATAACAATAAATTTCCTTAAAAATGCTTTGAATTAATTATATTGGGTGTTATGTAATTAAGGCCAAATATAAATGAAGTTAGTTTATTATTTCCTAAATTTTATTTAGATTTGTCCAATAACATTAGTCCTATAAAATTTATTTTTTTCTTATTAATAAAGGATCACGAGAGAATTACATGTAATTCAAGGTGAATTAGATATAGAAATTCCCAACCACTTCGACATCATTTTCAGATACAATGTGACAAAGAAGAAAAATAGTATATATAGTAGTTAACTAAATTTCTATTAAAAAAACTAGTTGCTTGGTAGCATCCACTAAGTTATGAAAAAGTTCAGTGCCAGCTTAATTAATATTTTGTGTTGTTATTAATCCATTTGAATTGAATCACGGGATGTTCTTGATAAGGGAGAGGATTAGGGTTGACTATAGAAGTTTCGGATTCAGAAATTTATTTCGGAATTTTTCGGAAAAATCTTTAATTTTATTGTGGAATCTGTAATGATATCCCAATTGTTCTTCAAATTCGGGTTAACATTTTAAAACCAACTTAGATCAAAAATTAATTTACCGCATAACTTTTAAACCTTTTTCTTATTAGTACCTAAACTTGTTCCGTCAATTATAAATTCTATCCCTCAAATTTTTTGTGAAAATTATGTTAAAAGGAATTATCCAAAAAATACATCCGTCAGAAAGATAAATTAATTTTGGATCAAAGTTTAAAGGTATTATGATATTTATCTAAATAATTTTGAAGAATTATAAGATGAATAAATACAAATTTTAAATTTCAAACACAATCAAATCATTAGAAAATTGTAGTTGTTAGAGTACCTCACTACCTCATTAATTTTGCAAGAAAGAACGGAATGATAATTAATATAAAACTCAGATACCATGGGTAAAAGAAGTAAAATGGACAAAAAGAGTAAAGTCAAAACCTGAAAAACTGATTCTTTCCTCCTATAATATCTCAATTTAAACTATTTCATCTTTATTGAATTAATGAATAGTTCACACATAACAATAAATTTATATTCATAATTTAAAATTTTGTTGTTGGATTTATTGTGTGATTATGTGATTTAGATCAAACTTATGAATTTATCTTAGGTCATTAAAATACTAATGTAAAGAATAATTAAAGTATGTCGTTGAAATTAATTAATTAAAATGAAAGATCAATATTGTCTATAGCTTTTAAAGTGAGGACTATTTGGTGAACTAAAAATTTTTCCTTTCAAACAACACTTCAATATATTAGATCTGTAAAACCTGCGTTTCATGTGGATCTTCCATTTGAGTCAGCTCTCCTAAAAGATATTCTAAACTTTATGTGGACGGGGCGACTAATATAGATGAATGTGGAGCTGTGAGCCTTATTCAGAATTATTTTGGCAGTGTGGTTAATGCATTCTTGAAGCATTTTGAGAGTTTTCTTTTTAGTTTTGATTGCTGAGGTCTTAACTTTTCATGAAGGATTATTACTAGTGTTGATCCTGGACTTAATTTGTTGTCTCTATTGTCAAATCTGATTCTCTTAAACTTATTCATGTTCTATAGTCCAATTCTAAGGTTTTTCAAAGCTGAGCTCTATTTTAGCAGAGTGTGAAGAGTGAATGTGGTTGCTGGATCTCCTTCATGCAAGCACATTCTATGATCCGAAACGAAGTTGCTCATAGATTGACTAGTGTTGACCTTTCAATAGATGTTCTGGTAGTTTGGAAGGCTTCTTATTCCCCTATTGTGGATATTTTAGTCATTGGAGTCTATTTAATTCTTTGCTAGTTCAAAAGAGAATATATTATATATGGATCTAAAAAGCGTGCATGAATTGGATGTGAAAATGAAATGAAGGCATTTTTCATAACTAAATTTTATAGTCTTAACTCTGGCTCAATACATATAAATATCCTAAAACTAAACCAATGATTAAACTTAAAGCTGGTAAAAAATATGTTTAGGCAAGATTAATTCAAGAAAAATATAAAAGCAAGAAATCTTAGAAGTGTTGAATGTGTGTTATGTTAACTAGTGTTCATCAATAAAAGAGACATAGTATTGATATCCTTCAAAAGAAGTTGTGGGTGCAGGACCCCAAACAT
Source organism: Datisca glomerata (assembly GCA_003255025.1). Lineage (NCBI taxonomy): Eukaryota > Viridiplantae > Streptophyta > Magnoliopsida > Cucurbitales > Datiscaceae > Datisca > Datisca glomerata. The sequence continues at coordinate 285,602 of QANY01012956.1, forward strand.
CACCATGAACAAGCTCAAGAGGGGAGTGAGTAATAGTTTTGGACAGATTAAAAAATAACCTAGTCATCTTACCTTTAGTACAACTAGAGCACATACAACTTTTTTGAAGCAATAAAAGGGATATTCGCTTTGTGCAAAACATATAAAAGAAAAGTATTAGAGCGGTGCCCTAGTCTATTATGTTAGAGAGAGCTTGATACTTTACTACCAATATATTCAACAGAGGTTCTTAACAGATGTGAGATAGAGTCGGACATAGTTTGATAGAGGATAAATATCATTCTTACTAGGCCTTATGAAGAGAATCTTCCTTGTTGCCTTGTCCTGAGTGATGTCCAAAGGTTGGCCATTTCCTATTGTAATAGATTCCTTACCATTTTACTCTTAAGATGATGACAAATTTGACAACTCAGAGGTGAGATGTGTGTTACAGCCTATGTCTGATATCCAAGAAACTTGCTTGGAATTGTCAGAATTAGTGTTAGAGAATGATGCTGCCATTGCTGTAAGTTTGGCAGGAGTATGTCTCCATTGGTATACGTAATTCATCCTATGAAAACAATCAATGGTTTTGTGTCATAGTTTGTTGCAGATTTGACATTGAGGCCTTTGGTCATTTGGATATGCGTTGGAGTGGAAAAATGATACTGAGTTATGTTTAGGTTAGAAAGAAAACTAGAACCAGAATTAGTTCTACCTTTGTTGCCAAAGTTTCTTCCAAAACAAAATTACCTCCACCCCTGGTTGTGTTAAACCTGTTGCCACGACCTATATTTGTGTTGTCTCCTCTAAAATGGTTTACCATTAAGGCCATTGTTTTCATTTGCACTTCATGCTTCCTCAATTGATCCGCCAAAGATTACTCTTCAGCCTTGAGAAGAACATGAAGTTATTTTAAATGAAGTGGTTCAGACATGGTTCGAATATATGTTTTGAAAGCCCCGCATTCTGAAGAAAGGCCATTCAGAGTGTATAAAATAACATATTCATCTTCAATTATGACATCTTTAAATGTTCTTCTACATTTCTAGTATCATGCATTCTCTGTTGCTGTCTTTTTCATTAATAGGCTTCCATCTGCAACATTAAATAACATGTGCCCTGATGAAAAACTTTTTGGTAAGCTACCTGACTAATCCTGTTTAAAGGTTTTTTGTTGTGCCTGTTATCCTCTTCTCAAACCTTATAATACTCATAAACTTCAATCTAAGTTCTCTCAGTATATATTCTTGGGATATTCTCTTCACTCTAAGGGCTACATCTGTTATAATCCTATATCTAATAATATGCACACAACTAGGCATCTCATCTTTGATGAGGACACTTTTCCTTTTGCACAATCTAAGCCTAAACAGACAGACGATCCCACTGTTTCTTCTCAAATTCAACATTTTCTAATACAAATGTTTTTCCTTCTGTTTCCCCATCTCCTTCTAAAGTTCTTACTCTCTCTGCTTCAGCTACTTTTCCTGATAAGATGATTCATACATCCTCTATTTCTATTAAGTTACCACCTATTCAGCTTGCCCAAACTACTATAATAGAAATTGATACATCTAATCCTGCACATTTATCTACTTATGTTTCTACTTCTCATATTGATACAACAAGTAATGATCACCCTATACAAATAAGATCAAAATCAGGCATCGACAAAAAGAGAGTTTATCTGGCTAGTTCTCAACCTATCAATTCATATTCATCAGAAACTAAACCTAGCTCTTTCACTTTTGCTTCAAAATCTGTCCATTGGAGGAATGCCATGGTAGATAAATTTAACGCTCTATAAAAATAAGGTGCCTGGTCTCTCACCCCTCTTCCTCCAAGTGGGTTTATAGGTTAAAACATAATCTTGATGTGACTATAGCCAGATACAATGTCAAGTTAGTTGCTAAAGGTTTCCATCATCAACCTGTCATAAATTATGCTGAAACCTTTAACCCTTTGTGAAATCCACTACTGTAATATTACTTCTATCTCTTGCTACTCAATATTTATGGCCTTTACATCAACTTGATGTAAAGAATGTTTTCCTTCATGGTCATTTACAAGAAGAAGTTTATAGCCAGCCTCAAGGTTTTGTTGATGCTAGTCATCATAATTATGTCTGCATGTTAAATATTTATATGGTCTTAAATAGGCCTAGGGGTTGGTTTGAAAGGTTTACATCCTATCTCATTAGCTTAGGATTCATTGCTTCATGTGCTAACAGTTCTCTATTTGTTTATAAATCTGGTTCTTCCATTTTCTACTTATTATTTTATGTAGATGAAATGGTTATTACTGGTCCTAATACTTCTATTATCATAGATCCTATAAAGCAACTAATTTTCGAGTTTGAAATGACAGATTTAAAAGCTGTCAAGTTCTTTCTTGGTTTGCAGATTTCTCCATCCTCTAATGGAATCTTTGTTCATCCACAGAAATACATCAGTGACCTTCTTGATAAGGATGATCTTACTGATGCTAAACCATGAAAAAAACCCATGTCTCTTAAAGCCAACTTCTATGACAGAAGTATTTCTCCTTTACCTGATCTAACCAGTTACAGAGTTCTTGTTAGAGGCCTGCATTATTTAACCTTTCTAAGACCAGACATCACTTTTACATTTAGTAAAGTGTGTCCATTCATGCATAGTCTAACCTTAATTCATTAAGCTATTGTCAAGAGGATACTCATGTACCTGAAATGAACATCAGATTATGGGATCAGGTTTCAGAAAGGAAATTTATGCCTTAATTCATATAGTGATGCATATTGGGCATGTGACTCCCATGACAGAAGGTCAACCTCTGGATCTATGATATTTTTTTGGCAACAATCCCATCTTCTGGTCTGTAAAGAAGTAGTCCATGGTTGCCAGATCTTTCACAAAGGAAGAATATAAAAGTCTTGCTAATACTGCTGCAGAAATTTCATGAATCATACAGCTTTTAAGAGACTTGCACATTTCTTTAACCATTCCTCCTCAAATATGGTGTGATAGCATTTCAACTATATCTCTTGCCTCTAATCCAGTATTCCATGCCAGGACTAAACATATCGAAATAGACTTCCGTTTCATTTGAGGAAAAGTTATAAAAAATGACTCAGTTGAGTTATATTTGTTCTAAAGACCAACTTGCAGACATTTTCCTACTTTCAGCTCTCTTCGATCCAAACTGTTACTTCCATTCACTTAGCATCAGTTTGAGAGGAAATGTTAACTAGTGTTCATCATGTGATTATGTTGCATGCAGTATCCATGCATCCCACGTGATCATCACAGTCTTAGCTTAGTTTGTTCAGTTGGTAGTTTATTAGTTAAGATTATAACTATCTATTCTCAACTTCTTCCTTCATGTATCTATATATGTTTTGTACTGGTTAACATTGGAGGTTAATGATAATTACTTTCATCAAGGTATTATTGAAAGATTGTCTTCTCTCTTCTGTCTTCTTTCCTTCTTCTTCTCCTTCAATTCTTTGTCTTGCTTTCTAATTCAAGGTTTCTTAAAAACTTTCATGTTACACACGTGCGCGCACGGAGGTCCGTGCGTGTGCCCACACACGTATGATTGTATATGTTGGGTTAATAGCATGTTTATCCTAATCTTTGACTAAAAATCAATTTCCCTCCTAACAAGAGTATTTTTAGGATAAAAGTATAATTTAATATTGAAATTTAGACAGAATGGGTTTTTCTATTTATGGAGAAAGTTTTAAGTATTAGTAGAGAAAATGTTAAAGTTTAAGAGAGTAAATTAGTTTTAGGTCAAATGTTATGGGATGGTGTTAGGATACTGACAAATTTACAAGAAATTGAGGATCATGCATGATTTTAAACAAGATTGCACAAGAAGACTCATATATGACTATTTTGAGGCATAATTCAAGATGGATATACTTTTGGTACAAGCAAGAGCTATTTTATTTAGTGCATATATAGATTAATGTTAATATTACTTGAGTCCCATATTTGGGAGTCATCCCCTTCTAATGTTGAGTGACACCTAAAATGAATTGGTGAAGAGATATGTACATAGTTAATTTGTATAGTTAAAAATAGCTCTAAAATAAAATAGATATTTGTATAGCTAAAGAAAAGAATTTCAAGTTAATATTATCTGGAAAACTAAATAGATATTTGTATAATTGAGCAGTAATCCCAAAACCTTAAAATGTAAGAATAAAATGAATTTAGTCATTTGAACTAATTCTTTATACTCATCCTTACATGTAGGCTTGAAATTTTCTAAAGTACATAACACGTGGATATCTAATTTTTAAATGGGAAAGAAGATTCTTGATGCGAGTGTTTGACTCAGGATTAACAGGTTGCTCCTATACCATTATAAATCTCTAATAATCACAAAAACTAAAACATGTCGGGCTAAGACAAATTTTGGGTGAATTGGAGGTGCTTTATTTGAAATCTCACTTAAATATATTAATAATTATTATTAAATTATAGATATATATTTGATAAATATTATTATTTGAAACACATTTTAATATTTTAAAACGAACAATTCTAAATCGACCAACTTATATATCAACTTTTAGTTGATCGATCCAGTGATGTATCAATTATTTATAAATTAGCTTGACAAATCATTTATTAATGATAAAAATCAACTGAGTCATTAGAATTTAAAACTTACTCTATAACTTGTTCAATGTGAAAATACTCTCTAAAATACTTTACAACATACTCATATTCATATGTATCCAAAGACACTTTTAAAATTATATATTAGTAAACATCAAAATAAGTACTACTTGGTGTGAAATAATTTTCAAGTAAAATAACTTTATTCTAGATTATATAAATATTTTTTATCACAAACACTCCCAAACACATTCATCCGAAATAGAAAAAGTATTTATTTTGTTATTTTTCCCTTGTGAAAATTAGGACAAAAGAGATGTCTTCCTCCATATTCTGGATCATTAATTTATTTTTTATTTCTTTTGATAATTTCTTTATTTGGAATTTTGCATTCTCGTACGAACAAAAACGATTAGTTAATAATTTAGATTTATAATTAAAATGTTTGTATCAATGAGGTTGTTATTTGAACGACCAGTCTATAAATATCCACCTATAAAAATATCACAGGGGGAGAAAAAGAACTAAGGAAGTAGAGAAAGTATTGAGGCTGTGTTTGGTTAAGTAGGAGTTAGGAAAATGAGGTTAAGAAAACTGAGTCTAATCCTTGGATTTTTGTTTCTTGATGGGGTTTTACTCCATACCATGGCTTACAATGTTCATCACTATACCTTCATCGTAAGTCCTCCAAATTAATCCACGTTTTCTTTGTCGTATTTTTACGATTACTGGGTAGAGGTTTGAATTCGGGATCTTGATCTTCTTGTTTTTTTATCTCTCCTCTCTCTCATTCCTAACATTTTTATGCATTTTATGATTGAGTTATTCAAATTTAATTTACAGTTTATTTATTCTAATTAATATGGAATAAATGGTGAGAAGTGACAAGAGAAGTGTGAGTTTTGCAGGTGAAGGAGAAAAATTTGACCAGATTGTGTAGTACAAAGAGCACGTTGGTAGTGAATGGAATGTTTCCTGGTCCAACCATTCATGTCCGACGAGGTGATAGGGCGTTCGTTAATGTCCATAATAAAGGGAGTTATGGTCTCACTATTCACTGGTAATATATATATATATTTGCTTTATAGTATTTTATAATGTATTAGATTCATATAATTTTTTTTCTTTTCTCACAGTGAAATTATTTTTAAATGAGTTTCTTGAATTTTCACCCTATTGTCTCGGATTCAATTAGACTTTTAACACAACACAAAAAGCACCCTATTGGGTGGTTATACTGCCAACCGTCGCCCAAAGTTAACATGAGATTAATGAGGCGGCCGCTTAGAGTAACCGTCATAATATAATCATCTAGTAACCATGTGAAACTGTCGACATAATAAAAAAAACTGTCGTGGTATATGTATAAATTGATGGAACTTTGGCTATTGTCAGCGTAGCAAGAAATATTACGACGATTGTTCTCGCCACGATTTTTCAACCGTCACAATAGGGTGCTTTTCTTTCTTGTAGTGCAATAAGTATCAGTCACATATCAGAACAAATTAAAAAGAAAAAATAAAGTTCAGTTAAGATATAATGTATTTAATCATAAAATAAAATAGATATAATGTTAATGCAGGCATGGAGTGAGACAACCAAGAAATCCATGGTCGGACGGTCCAGAAAACATAACACAATGTCCGATTAAACCAGGAAAGAATTTCACGTACGAAGTTATTTTCTCAGAGGAAGAAGGAACTCTATGGTGGCATGCTCATAGTGATTGGTCACGTGCCACTGTTCATGGTGCTATCGTTATATTACCTCCTATTGCTCGGTCTTTTCCTTTCCTTAAACCTTCTGAGCCTCAAGAAAATGTCATTGTCTTAGGTACTCCTTCTCCTTAAAATTCTACCTTTCATATGTTCGTAACAATTATAATTTAAGGACAGATGAAAAAATTAGGCTTGAATTAAATTAGTAAACTTAATTAGAGGACCAAAAAGTACATTTTACCCTTAAAAATAAAGAGAGAACTGTAAAAAATGACTAACTTTTCAGCTCAAATTGTAATTGACTGTAAAACCTTTTTTTTAAAGGACCGAAATAATATAAATAATTTATTTATTTTTGTGTAATTTTTGTAAATAATTTATTTCCTCAAGTATTTCAGTATTTTTTTTAAAAAAAATCGGTAATTTTTACAGTTTGAATTGAAAAATGAATTTTTGTTGTTATTTAAAAAAAAAAAATGTATAGTAAGCCATGCAAGTAACATGAACCTAATTAATTATTTGATTGAAACTAAATTATTTTAGAAGCTGATTCTTTATGATTTTCTAATGTGTATTGGGTGGCAGGTGAATGGTTTAAAGGAGATGTAAAGGAAATAATTGATAATGCAACGGCAAGTGGAGCAGACCCAGAATTATCAGATTCCTATACCATAAATGGATGGCCAGGATATTTGTACAATTGTTCCAATGGTACGTATATTACATCCCAAGACAAATATGTATTCTTGATGAATAATTAAAAATTACTTAAAATTAAATATTTAATAATGACTTAAAATTTAATTACTACGAACTTATTTGACAGATTTTTTAATTATGGCACATTTCTTGTGTAAAGTCATTATTATCCTTTTCTATCTAAAATGTTCAACATTTTTTGTCAAAAGAGAAAGGAGAATTTACGGGACATTTCATGCACAATCTCAATATGACCAACTAAATTAATAGTTCTGGTTGAATTGTCCAAGCTTTACTATAACCAGTTACGCTAACTAACAACCAAAGTCAATTAAACTTAATACATCAAGAAACCTAAAACCTCAAAGTATATCGAGTATTTGTGTCTTTTAAATTAAATTGAGTTTGGAAATATTTTAACCATTTTAATTTATTGAAAACACTATTTTAATCTATATTTATATACAAATGTTGTCGTCTAAAATATATTTTGATATTTTGATACAATTCTACAAAAAATTTAAGTGTTTCATAAAATGCGTCCGACTGAAATAAATATGCTTCACAAATCAAATACTTTTTGCACGGTAGATATAACGTAATTTTTTAACTAAAATATTATTAGTTCAATCTATAAAGTGTTTCTAATTAGTCATAAGCAGTCTCAAACACAATCTAAGTCAAAATTTGATATTTGAAATTCCGGTTTTAATTTTCAGTGAGGTTTTTGTTTTATTTTTCCACTATTTCTTTATTTATAGTAATGAAAATATATTTACTCTCATCAAAGCCTTAACTTATTCTTAATTGCAGAACAATCATTTAACTTATCAGTAACTCAAGGCAAGACCTATCTTCTTCGGGTAGTAAATGCAATAATGAACGCAGAAATGTTCTTCGCAATTGCAAATCACACCCTCACAGTTGTAGCACAAGACGGAGCCTACATAAAGCCCATAACAACTTCTTACATAATGATAACACCAGGACAAACAATGGATATTTTGCTTTTTGCAAATCAATCCCCCAATTACTATTCAATTGCAGCCAGACCCTTTTTAGATCATAATGCTAATGCTCCATTTGATAATACCACAACTTCTGCAATTCTACGTTACAATGGAAACTATACTCCCACATCATCATCTCCTCCGATCCCGACACTTCCCGAGATTACCGACAAGGCGGCCGCTGATAACTTCACGAGTTGTATCCGGGCATTGGCAAGCAAAGATTTCCCAGTTGATGTTCCTAAGAAAATTACTGAGAGAATTTTCATGACAGTTTCTGTGAATCAAATACTTTGCCCAAATGCTTCATGTGCTGGACCAAATAATAACAGGCTAGCTGCTAGTTTGAATAACATAAGTTTCACTACCCCCAAAATTGATGTTCTTCAAGCATATGTCAGGTAACTTTTATTTCTCTCTCTAATTTTGCCTCTTATAATCTTTTTGCCACTAATGAATGAATAATTTTTTGGAAGTCAATTCATGAATTTAATGGAGGTAAAGTCTCGTTATGATAAGATGAGTTAACAGTAATAATCATTTTATCTGTCATAATTATCCATTTGAGTTTTCAACTAAAAAATTAGGTCGATTGATCTAAACTATAGATATGTGATTTTGATTCTTTAAAAAACAGAGAGAGAAAAGTTGATATGTATAAAATAAATCAAATCTTATCCTTAGTTGTTTTTATTTTAGATCCTAAATCATATACTGTTTTTTTTTTCAAGTACACATATTAAGCTATAAATGAGATATTTAGGATTAACTTAATTAAATATATTATTAAAATAAGTTTTTTTTTGGGGTTTTTGAATGAGTAATCAGGAACTTGGCTGGGGTTTTTTATAAGGATTTTCCAGAGGTACCACCATACATATTTAACTTCACAGGAGATGTGGGGAACAATACAACATACCCATTTGTAGGGAGGACAAAAGTGAAGATGATAGAATATGGAGCAGCTGTTGAAATTATATTCCAAGGGACTAATGTTGGCAATGCAGAGAATCATCCAATGCATTTGCATGGTTTTAGCTTCTACTTGGTTGGGACTGACTATGGAAATTTTAATCAATCTTCTTCTCCATCTAAATATAATTTGGTTGATCCTCCTGAGGTTAACACTTTTGGTGTCCCTAAGAATGGTTGGGCTACTATTAGGTTCTTTGCTAATAACCCTGGTACGTCTCTCTCTCTCTCTCTCTACCGTAGCTCCCATTTTTTTAAATTACTAATCTTTATTATATATATATATATATATTTAAAATTGCTATGAACACAATAAATGTGTACTGTTATTACGAGTCGACAATATATTTTTTTTAGTCTCTCATATTAGCACAACGTGTAAGCAAATAAGAAAGAAGGTTATGTAACACTATAGTGCTCAACAATAATATGAAGTCACAAGGCAAGTGACATAGAATCATAAATTCACGTCATAGTTAAAATTTTATTTTTTCTTATTGGTAATTTTCATTTTTGTGTGTTATGTGATTGCTGACTCATAATAATGTTGAACACCATATTGATACTACATTAGCATTTATCCTATACAACCTGAATGATCACATCATATGATGCTATATAATATGGTATGCAATTGCATAAACTAGGATCAAATTTTAAGTATCAATGTTTTTTGACAAATCATATGGGCTGTTGGATCATGGTGTGCTATGAAAAATGAAGATTTTTGACATGGTGATACATAAAAATTTTGTTTGCGTTTTTGCTAGCAAGTCTTGAGCGTTGAACGTTCTGCTGAAATGGACAGTTTGGTACAAATGTCTTTAGATATGGATAAATAAAGTCTTAGATCTTAAGAATTATGAGTTTGAAGATAACAGTTTAAATGGGAAAAAACATTACTTTCCTAGCACGTCCCAATTTTTTATTAAAGGTACAAATTTTCTGAGGACTGAGATTACAGACACAATATCCACAGTCGGGATGACAGTTGCATGGTATAGATGTCGAGAGTTTAATCATATATTCCAACTCATCTCATTCATTGAATTATGTAAGGCTTTTGATGATGATGAGTGAATTTGGCAGGTGTATGGTTTATGCATTGTCACTTGGAAAGGCACGCAAGCTGGGGTATGGATACGGTTCTCATAGTAAAGAATGGGTTAACGTCGGGTACGAGATTGAGGAAACCTCCCGTTGGTCTGCCAACTTGCACTTGATTTGCTGTTGAGTGTGATCTGGAATAAAATTTGCAGATAGTGAGAGATTTGTGTTGTTTGATGTATAAGAATAATGGGCTTTGGAACTATGTAATGGCTAGTAAATGTTCATATTTCTTTTGAAGGTTTGTAAAAGGCACCGGTTTCTTTTCTTATTCTTTGTCAAATTTCGATGATCAAAGTGAGTTAACTTTTTACTCCAATATATTTTATATAGAAAATTACTCATAGTCTGCGTCATGTTTTAATTAGATCTATCATATTTTTGAAAATCTCAATTTAATCATCCACTTTACGTCTCAACCTAATCTTTCTATCACTGTTGTTAATGTACTAAATTTGATGAAGACCCGGACGTAGAGCGTGAGAGTATAGTCAACAAAGAAAATGTCTACTCTCTTCCATGTCATTCCCCTCACAATGTCTCTATTTTACCTTTTTTTAATACTTCTTTTTTGTACGGTTGACCAAACATTTTGTCTGATCTCCTCCATCCTCCTCTTCTTTCATTCCACTAGCCAGCCACCGTTCTCTTTTTCCCCTAGATATTGTGAAATGAGTTTTCGTCTAGAGTGACTAAAGATTTGAAAGAGAGAGAAGATAATTTTTGAATGACTGTGCACTTGTGTGTTTTATTTGTGCCACATTAGCATTTAATGGCCCTTGTCTACAACAACGTCAGATTCTGTATATAGAGAGTGACAGAAGGAGTACGTGCGTACGTGCATGGATGTGACAAGTCAATGATAGTCTTACTAGTACTTATACTAATGGAAGATTGAATGTTAGGGAAAAGTGGAGTGGAAGTGAGAAAATTGAGGATTGAATGATCAGAGAGAAAAAGAAGTGTGAACGAGTTTCTCTTATTAAGGGTGTATACGATGTAAAAACGTTAGTATGACCAACTCATTAAAAAGCACATGTGGCAATCAATGAGAGGACAAACTAGCACCTACATGGCACCACACCTACGATTTGGAATGTATAAAGAAGATGCCATCTAAACCGATAAAGGCGGCAGACTCAACACTATCTCTTTTATTACTCCCCTTCTTTTGTAAGAGACACCGCTTAAGCCTATAAAGGTGGCTGGCTCACTAGTGTATTCTTAATTGCTTTCCTTCTCACCTTCATCCGCCGTTGAGCTTGGTGACAAAGACTCACACATTCTCCCTTGCCTGAGAATAATCTAGGAGCTGTGGTCTGATAAGACTAGGGCAATATTGTGCCTTGTTGGAAGAAGTAACTCTTTGACCAACATGGCCGGGTGCCATGGATGTGCTGCCTTCCATTAAGGAAAGGATGATATCGTATAGCACCGCCTTTGTAGAGAATGGATCCTTAGAGTGTCATCATGATATAATCAATGGCAAAACTAGAAATACCCATTCACATCCATGGTTACAGCGTGTAGGGAACTACACCCTGTGATGGAGGCATAAGCGAGAGCCCCTCTGAAGACGCCCTTATGGGATCAGTTAAGTTTGTTACAGAGTAATGATTGCTTGATGCCATGTAGACATGATTAGTTAGAGCGGTTATGATTAATTAAGGTTAAGTATAACTATCAATGAGGTTAACCATATCTGGCCCCACACCCTCATCTATACAAGGGAAGCTTTGTCTTCATTGAAAATGATTTGGACCCCTTTTGGGACAACAAAAAGAGAATTTACCAAGCTCTGAAACTATCATCAGAGTCTTGAAAGAGGCTTGGGCTGACTTAAGGTGATTGTTCTTCATCTGTCATACCCAAAATCTCCACATTTATAAGCTTACTTGGTCAAAAGATTAGGTCACTCAACTACGTCATGCTTACCCATAACCAAAGGGTTATAGATAAAAATCAATTGGGAATAAGACTAAAAGAGAATAATAAGGATCAAAATTAAAAAGTTTATCGGGAAGAGTCTAAATTTTAGTGAGGTAAAAAATAATTAAAATTATAAAAATAAAAACATTTGTATAAAAACTGCTATGGTTTTCCCCACTGCAGGCCACGAGGCCACTGCAGGCCACGAGGCCCCTGCCATTGTCAATGATTGTACGATTCTATGATATGAACTCACAATATCATAATTTATGTCAATCCATCTTATCATACTACTTTTCTTCCTCATTATTTTCAACAGATGTTATTTTTGTACTACCTTTATATAAACTAAATATTTTTCATATATATTACACGTGTTAGATAGCACATGATTATAAATTCTAATATCTTACATGTTTATTTGTGTCATTTTATATGATGAGCAAAATGTCCTTGCAATCAATGCAATAACTAAAGTAATATATGTGTGTGCTTGTGTCTGTGTCTGTACGCTTATTTAGATTTCATAATAATTGCTATAAAAATCGGATATAACAGAGTTGCGTAACACGTTATAAAAACACTATTGTGTGTAAAGGTTAATGTAAATATAAATTTAGTGTAAAATCCATATAAACATAAATTGAAAACATCGCTTAACTAAACTAAAATGGATAACAATCATGTAATGAAAAATGTTTAAAGACTTATTAACAAAAGTCAGTAATTTTGACTGTATTTATTGATTGAGTGTGTCTTTAATTATAAACAATATTGTTTCATACATTTTTTATTTTTATGTTTCGCATCCTTTGATTTAATTAAAATATTCATTATTTTATTCAAAACATCTCATGAAATTAGCACAATATATAACTATTCATGAAGAAACATATGTTGAGGAAGATGTATACCAACATTAGGAACTGTTCGTTCTTGAGATTTGTTGATTGTCATTGCAAAATAAAGATATACAGAAGATCGCTTCCTTGTAAATTGAATGTGAATTCTTTAAGACTAAAAAGAATTGGTCAAATAAAAAAAAGATGAACAACATCGGTCAAGGATTTTGCTGACAAATCCATACATTTTCTCATAATACACACACATACATATATATAAATTAACTTTATTATGAAATAAATGATAAATTAAGTTTACCAAAATGAATTTACACAACTGAAGTAATCCTTCCATTCTTTTAATTTATTGGTCTGATTCGTTGTATAAAAAGAATATATGAAGTTTTGATTAAGTTAATTTTTAGAAAATATCTAAAAACTAAGAATCACAAATTGTAGCACTATGCTATTTATCAAATATAATAATCATATTATTATAACATTTTAACAATGATAATGTGGCTTTTCCCACTATTTAGTATATTACGTCACTATGATAATAAAATGACAATAATAAATCATTTTTATGTATGTGTGGCTAATACCACAACACATCATACGTACAGATGAAAATTACGATTAGCATGCAATGAACGTTGGCGGACTCGATCTGTCCCGTTATTAAAGTGTAGACCTAGAAAAAAAATTGATTTTTTACAGGATTTGATCCGTCAAGATCTAATTGGACGGTTCACATCTATCTACATGAGATGTGAACTATTGATATTATTTAAAGAGTTCAGATCTATTACACATATTAACAAAATATTGTATGTTTTTCTACTAAATGGATTTGGAAATTGAAAAAGGAAACAATAGTCCAAATAGGAGTTACAGTTCGATTCGGTTCAGTTTTTGTGAAAAATCACACTGAACCAAAATCATTATACAATATAAAATAACTTGAACCAAAAGTTTTGGTTCATTTCACTCTGTCTTAGTAATAAAATATATTTTAAAAAATAAAAAAAAAACATAAAAAATAAAGTGTTGGTTTGCTTCGAATCGATTTGGTTTGGTATAAAATTATATAATAAAAAATAAAAAATAATAGAAAATAAAAGCTTTGGTTTGATTCAAAAACTGCAAAAATTTCTAAGCGAACCAAAACTTCAATTTCTTAAATTATGTCGAATTGAACTGTACCGAAGCCCCTAAATAACTGGCTGAGCCTATAATGTTTTGTTCGATTTAGTTTGGCTCGGTAAAAATATTTTCACCGCTACGTCCAGATTTAAGATGAGGCCCTCATGCTCCAAGCATGAAGGGACCTCAATTTTTATGCAAGAATCCCTAATTTCTCTCATTTCGTTCGCTAGGTTTACCACCGTCTCTACCTGAGAAGTACAGACACCGACATGCGATACGAATACGACATGATACCAACACGTTGACATGTCATTTTAAAAAAACAGATATTTGCATAAAAACTAACTATAATATCGGTCATATAAAAAAATGAATTAAAATAACTCACTAGTTAGAGATGTCATCGATTAATCGATTGAGTTTAAGTTTTAGGAAGTTTAAAGTTTATGGGTTTTGGCAATAAAAAATCTGATTTTATATCATTTTAATTTAATATATTTTAAAACCTAACTTTCTTTCTTCTCTATTTCCGCCCTTGACTCTTTCTTTATTTACAAGTTAAACTATTGCTCATTTTCTTTTACACCCTTTATATTTTATTATTTAAAAAATTTCTAAAAAACGTGTCTGAAAAGTATCAACATGTGTCAGAAACGTGTTCGGAAAAAAAATCCAGACATGATTTTGGTGTCGGACACGTGTCGGTGTCTGACAAGTGTCTGACACCGACACTCTACACAAATAAAAGTGTCGGTACTTCTTAGGTCTCTACCCTATCTTTTCTCACTCTCTCTCACACACACGCATGCACGCACGCACTTTCTCTCTCTCTCTCTCTCTCTCTCACACACACACACATACACACACTTTCTCTCTCTCTCTCTCACACACACACACACATACTCTCTTTCATTTTTTTATTCAAAATTTACCTCATGGACGTCAACCATAATGATCAGTCCTCAACATCTCTCCCTCCCCCACCCCTCACACTCTTTCTCACTTCCTGTACTCTTAAATTTATGTCCAATTTCCTAGCCACTATCTCTCACTTATTGTATATGTCTCTTTTAAGTGTTCATCCAATTCTAATGTTTCTCCCAATCTATCTAAATTGAAGTGGACAAATCTGAGGTCGACGATGTGTTTTGTGCTGACTACAACATTTCTAGCGCCAATGAAATATATAAAGATTTATACCTTTTAACTCTAGAAGGAAAATGTTGAATTAACTTATTTGATATGATAAATTATATTATTGACTTACTATTGTTTAGTATATCTAATTGTAAATATGTGATATCTCTACAATGTTATGTTCTATGGTCATTTAGTATATATATTTTATTTTATTTTTCATTTCCATGTTAGATTTAGAATATGATTATTAGGGTTCTTCATCTGGTAGGCTTTCAGTTAAGTTAGACTTTAAGCTTTGATTGCCCAGTAGATAATGATCATAGTTCTAATGAGCTGTCAAGGCATTTGACAATGATTATTTGTGGTAATAAAACAACTCATCTTAGTCAGTTAATATTTTATATTTATGCTTCAAATTTCTACTTTTAATAATATATGTAAGCTATAGTAAAGAAATTCCGTCGACACGGCATCCCACAGCTAGCGAGAGAAATGACTAGTAAAGAAATTTCATCGACTCGACATCCCACAACCAGCGAGAGAAATGACATTTTATAAAGAGATGACGTAATTCATTCTCCATGGCACAACAAAGATGACACTGAGAGGGAAAAATATAACCACGAGCACACAACGCAGTATCTGTAAGCATCTTCCCACGGAACAAATGCCAAGTGAGGATAAATATTACTAATTACCTCAAAAGAATAAATATGAAAATAAAATAATGAATAGTAAGAGGAACTAGATTAATGACTTTCGATCGAACTCTATGTTTTCTTTTACATAGCCAAATTTAAGCTGGATGCCCATTTTTTCCCCGCTATTTGGTGTTAAGAATGTTGGTTTTAAGAATGAGGGATTGCCCTTTTTCGAGCATTACTACCTAGCTTGAGAGCAAACAACTAATGTGTTCCTATATAGAGTAGTTGGTCATTGTCTCTTCCGGGTAGTGGGCGAAAAACAACAACTAGTGCTTAACCTTAGGAATAGCTTCTTTCTTCGTACTACTAAGCAATTTAAGGTTCATTTCTAAATTGTTTTAAGTTCATAGTTGACATTCTTCTCTTTTGAACTTTGAAGAACTTAAACTTTGGTAAGTCTTCGACAGAACGTCGTTCAGAACTTATGCCGCTGTTTCCAAGGAATATCCCCAGAAGGAATCTATGAGGGATGAGTAACTTATCATGGATCTAACCATATCCATCAGAGTTCGATTCATTCTCTCTGAGACACCATTTTGCTGTGGCATATCAGGTGCTGTAAGCTAAGAAAGAATACCTTCTTTCTTAAGAAATTTTTTGAACTCTCTTAGCAAGTACTCTCTACCACGATCGGATCGTACTGTTTTGATTTGTTTTTCTAATTGCTTTTCATCCAAGGTCTTATACTCTATGAATTTTTCAAATGTTTCAGACTTTTGACGTATTAGATAAACATGACCAAAACGTGAGTAGTCATTAGTGAATGTTACGAAGTATTCATAACCTCCTCTTGCTTAGATAGTCAATGGCCCATATACATTACTATGTATGAGTTCAAGGCATTGAGTGGCTCTTTTCACCTTTTGCTAAAAAATGTCTCATGGTCATTTTGTCTTCTATACAAGATTCACATGTGGGTAGTGATCCCGCACTTAAAGTTTGCAAAAAACCATCCTTCTTCACATGTCTTTTAATCTTGTCCAGGCTAATATGCCCAAGGCTAAGTACCACAAATAGGTAAGATCGGTTGAGTCAGACTTCAACCATTTACTATCCCTTTGTGAGTCAGCATTCATTTTAGTGTCACATATTATTCGAACTATTAGTTTTACGTAAAACAATTTATTTATCAAACGTGCAGTAGTAATTAAGCAATCATTTCTAAAAATACCAATATCTTTATAAACGAAATTCAAATTGAATCCTTGCTCAATTAAACTACCTACTGAAATAAGGTTTTTCCCAAAAAGCTGAGGTATAAAAAACATCACATAAAAATAGATAACCGTTATCAAGTTCCAACTGATACCGCCAATACGTGTGCTCTATTCCCCATGGGACGATGAACTCGACCAATATATCTGCTAGAGATAATCCGGGTAGTTGCGTAATGGTTATCGACTACATAGTGATGACACCTGTCTCACAACATGTCCACCTTGCAGTGCCCTTACCATTTGTAACTTTTGAGTTTATAATCAATATTCATAAACTTGTTTAAGTGGCCTAGAAAGTCTTGTTGGAAGCTAAAAGGGGAGGGCAATTTTAGCATTAAAGATCTTTGCATTCTTGATAAGGCACTATAAAAAAACTCACTTGGAGGTTGTTGAGTGTGGATTATTTATTTTTTACTTATCTTTGTGCCCATTACTTTATCAAATACCAAGATCATGATATGTCTCCTCTTCTGTTTGGCTTGGCCTGAAATCTCATTATGCCCATTCGATGTTCAAGTACCTGATCTTAGAGTATTGTAAATAGGAAGGTCCAATCCATCCTTTTGAATAGCTTGTTAGCATATGTTTTTGTCAAGTTTACTTTCATTCTGATATATTTGAAATTTTAAATGATGAAGAGAAGTAGCTAAAAAAATAGAAGAATGAGAGGGAGAGACTCTGTAAGCCTAAGTTAGAAGGATTACTTCAGCACAATAATTAATAGAGATAAAAGAGAAAGAGAGAGAGAGGGAGGGGGAGAGAGAAATGGGTCAAAAGAAGACATGAACAAGACAAATGATACATCAACTATCATACATATGACATGTTTGGGATAGAATTGAAGAATAATTATTTAATAAATTGAAGTAATGCCATATCATCGAGAATGCAAATGTGCGGTAGTGCAGAGAGAGTGTATAGTTTTTTCAAGTATAATAATTTAATGTTAGTTTTCTATTATTCTACTTAAACTAAAAAATAATGGAAGTGACATGGAGCATTAAGTGTTGGGAAAATGACTCTAAAAGGTGTGTGTTGGAGTAAGTGAAATTTAGTAGCATGTACTTTTCAATTCAAGATTCATGTAAAAAAAATCAATCAATTAATTATTATTATTATTATCTGCTTTCTCTCTTATCTATAAAACTTCAGTATTATATTCTTCACATGATATATTTACATGAAAATATACATTACACATATTAATTATATTCTAATCTAAATGAATTGACGTAATTTGATTAAAATATAATAAAATGATATGGAAAATTATTATATTATTTTGAGTAAAAATCTTCAACATGGTAGATGTCGACCTCCCATGCTAAATGTGAATTTATCTTCAACGAGTGATCTGTAATAGTCAAGCTGTTTGCCTTCTTTCCTCTGGAACCCCTCCTCCTGACCAAATGAGTATTTATATTTGAGCCTTTAGGATGAGAGGAAGCGTGTTGAAGAAACTTTTTAGAGGTGTTTTGTAGAAGTTTCGTGAGACACAATCTCTGTCCTGATTGTCCTTAATTGCACGGGGGGAGGTGAAACTTGACATAAAGCAATAGATATTAAATGTTGACACGCCTTTGAAATGACCAAATGGGAGCTATTAATGACATCTTAGCGCGCAATTACATTTGCTCGGGTTCGGGCTTGCGATGAGGTGCCACTTAGGATGTTACTTTTGATGAGCAATGATGATCTTATGTTTAGTACAATCCAAGCTCTATTTCATGAGCTTTGACATCCCCTATTCATGCTTAGATTTGTGCAATCCCAGCTTTCTCGGACTAACTAAATAGTATCATACACGATAGATACACGACCATCATGTAGTGTACATGATGACTACATGGTCATCGTGTAATACATCGTGTACACTACACGATGGGTACACGATCATTGTGTACCCCTCGTGTACATTACACGATGGTTAGACGTTTATCATGTACTCATCGTGTATTATACATTAAGTCTTCATGATCATCGTGTAGTCTACACGATCATCGTGCACATTTTGATTCTTTGATCTTATGTCTGCCTTGAATTTTTCACATGTTATGGCTTCATCAATGATGCAACTACGATAGGTACATGACATTACCAGAAGTCCCAAAGTAAGGGTAAATGTAAAGTGCAATACCCTTGTGATAGAGGTTATCACGAAGAAGCTCACAATGACTCGACTATACCTATTTAGGGAGACATGCTTTGGCCATCTTCTAGATCTCCCATCCATTAAGTTTTCAACCACTGTCTGCCATCACGTGCTGGCCAGAGAGGCTGAATATGTGAACGACACTCTATCTGAGGAAAAAATCTGGTTTCTTGTCAATAAGGAACCATTGTGCTTCTCTAAGAAGGAGTTCTTACTGATGACCTGACTGAAGTTCGGTAAAATGGGATGAGAAGAAGACCAGTGGCCACTACAGACTCTCTTAATTAATTTATATTGGGAAATGCTTGAGTAGACGAAGAGGGTACACGGAGGGGTGGGTTTTGTGTAGGGAACATTACGTAAAAATGTGTAATCATTACTTTTTTTCAAGCCATCGTTTGGTATTTGTGAATGAGCTTTTTAATAATTTCATAGCTGATTTTGAATATAAAGTGGGCTAGGTGTTAGGATAAGCAAAAATTAGGTCAGGAGAATAATTTTGTAAAATGCTTTATCCACGGTATAGTTTAGCAAAAAAATCCTTCTTCTACTTAACTCATCTCGGTTTGTGTATTGTGCCATGATTTTAGTTTGCTACTAATCGTTTCTTGCGGGTAGAGTTCTCAGATCTGTTCATATTTTTTTGTTTTATCTTTGGATTTTTATTCTCTTCCTGATTTTGATTACGGACAATGCACATTTCTTGCTTGTTCAGATATCATGTTTATGATTTTCATGCCAAAAGTTTTATACTTTGAAAAGCTATAATCTTTTTTGCATACCTGTGATAATCTTTTTTATTCTCTTCCTCTTTACTCTCTACCTCTTTATTACTGATTAAAGCTATGAAAGTTTCAATAGAAATTTTGTGAACCGACTATTGTCAAAGAAAAAAACTATTTAAAAAAAGGATTAATTTTCCTTATAATTTAAAATTTTAAATTAAATTACGGAGAAGAATCTACACTTCTAATAGGGTTGACAATATTATTATAATAAGCACTTTTTTTTATAACCGTGTATGTCTATTCTGCATTACTAAAATACTAGGTAGCTGGCACGCGCGTCGCACGTGCTCGATTATAATAGTATGCTCCGATATAATTTATAAGATACATGTATATAACGAAAGTTGAGAAAGATAATAATTATAGTTTGTAATAAATTAGTTAATATATATTTGAACACTATTTACATATACATCATAAGAAGTACAAAGATAACATAAAGATGTTATTTTATTTACATAATATAGGCATACTTATTTATGATAAAATCAAGTCTGCTGATAGACGGATCCATTCTACGAGAACTGCGAGTCATTCTCTGAAGATTGATTTCTTCTATCTTCATTGCTTCATCATCTTGTTTTTTTCTTGTCGTTATTGAACTTATATCTGGTACTGCAAGAAAATATTCATATTAATAATAAAATGATTAATAAATAAAGTGAAAGTGAAGAAAGTATAAGGTTTACTTATTTTTAAGGTAGACTAGGCAGAAATGACAGCATTATTTTCAGCTTCATCTTTGTTCGAGCAAGTTGACCTTCAAAAGTCATGCCAACCACATCCACAATACAACTAAAAATTTGTGGATGATGAGGACCTGATCTTAGAGTATTGTAAATGGGAATTTTCAATCCAGCCTTTTGAGCAACTTGTTGGAGGATGTTTTTGTCAAGTTTACTTTCATCCTAACATATTTGTTAAGTTTAATTAAGAAGAGAAGTAGCTATAAAAATAGAAGAATTTATTTTTTTTCAAAGTAAAAGAACTTAAATTTTTTTGCTAATTAGAATCTTGAGGGAACTATTGTAGATAGAATTTCAAGAGCTGCTTGAGTGGCAGAATATTCTACTTGTCTTACGGTTGAGTGACAGAACAGACGTTCAAATATTTCACCGTTGAAATTGGCTGTAGTTTTATACATCAGGTCATGATTTGGTCCTTCTTTAATAGAAGCATATGATGGAATATTGAACTCATTTATTTGGCTAGTTGTTGTAGCTGATTCTTATACATGACTGGACACAGAAAAAAGTATTAGAACTTTCAGAAAAGGATTACAATTCATATATGTGTAAATATAATGAATCTAACGGAAAGTAAAGAAAAAAATAATAAAAAATCAAGTAAATAAAGATCAAGATAAAAAATAGTTGACATCATTAAATACAAATAGAAAGAAACAGACAAGAAGCATAATGAATAAAATCCTCTTCTCAATAACAAAAAAAATAATTACAAATTAAAACTAAACTAAATAACACACTGATAAAAATACAATATACAACATATAAGAAGTTAAAGATTTTTTGGTTGCAGAAAAATATAATAATCTTATTTTTGTATACGAAATTGATAGATTTATGATCAAAACAAACTACACTCAACTTACCTATGGATTCAACTTACAACGAACACCTTTGAGATAACAAAAGGACACCACGTTCAAGCAGCTTGGAGAAAAACCAAGCACACTCAAAATCTGAACTATAAGAAATTCTGCCAATCAATATCAACAATCTATAAATTAAAGTAGAAAAGAATTCTCTAAAATAAAAACTAAGTAACAATTGAAGGTCAAATCTTATGTTATTATCAAAAATTAAGTTTTATGGCCATAGTCAAATTAGTTATGCTAAAATATTACTAAAGAGAAACAAGCAAAACAAGATTACTTCAAAGAAAGAAGAAAGATTTGAAAGCAAATTGAATTTTATGTAGGAGAATCTTTTAATTTAAAGGAGTAGAAATGACAACGAAAACAAAGCACACCGAATGTTTAGACAGCCAAAAACCATCAAACAATCAAAATATATCCTTATGATGCCGTTGAATACTATCCTGAAATTGAACCCAAAAAGTAAATAGTAGGCGCCTAATTAAACAAAACAACCTACCAAATAAAAAAAATACTATAATAAAGTCTAAATCTAGCCAAAAGGAACAAAAATGAAAAGTAAGTCTAAAGCCTATCCTCACACGCGCTAGTAAAGAAATCAAAGGATCGACACAAAAAACGAAAAAAAAAACAAACGAATACATAAGAGATGTTTTAAAATAGTCAAATCTAATTACATCGATTGAGAAACCACCGATCAATATACACGCACAATGTGTGTTTTTGTGAATAATGAGAGGGAGAGACTCTGTAAGCCTAAGTTTGAAGGATTACTTCGGCACAATAATTGACAGAGATGAAAGAGAAAGAGAAAGAGGGAGGAGGTAAGAGAAAGGGGTCAAAAGAGGACATGAACATAACAAGTGATGCATAAACTATAAAACATATGTCATGCTTGGGATATAATTGAAGAATAATTATTTAATAAATTTAAGTGATGTCATATTATCCAGAATACAAATGTGCTGTAATGCAGATAGAGTGTATAGATTTTTGAAGTGTAATAATTTAATTTTAGTTTTCTATTATTTTGTTTAAACTAAAAATAATAGAAGTGAGATGAAACATTGAGAGTTAGGAAATGACTATAGAGGGTGTGTGTTGGAGTAAGTGAAATTTTAGTAGCATTTGTACTTTTCAATTCAAGATTCATGTAAAAAACATTTCAATCAATTAATTATTATTTTTTTCTACTTTCTTTGTTATCTATAAAAGTTCAATCTTAAGTTCTTCACATGATATCTTTACATGGAAATATACATTACACATATTAATTATTTTCTAAGCTAAATGAATTGACGCAATTTGATGAAAATATAATAAAATGATATGAAAAAATATTGAATATTATTGTGAGTAAAATATTCAACATGATAGATGTCGAACTCCCATGCTAAATGGAACCCCTCTTCTTGAACAAATGAGTATTTATATCTGAGCCTTTGGGATTAGAGGAAGCGTGTTGAAAATTTTTTTTGGAGGTGTTTGTAGAAGTTTCGTGAGACACAATCTCTGTCCTGATTGTCCTTGATTGGATGGGGGGAGGTGACCTTGACATAAAGTAACATACATAAAATGTTGACATGCCTTTGAAATGACCAAATAGGAGCTATCATGATATCCTAGCGTGGCGATTACATTTGCTCGGGGTTCGGGCTTGCGAGGAGGTGCCACTTAGGGTGTTACTTTTGATGAGCAATGATGATCTCATGTTTTGTATGATCCAAGATCTATTCATGAGATTTGACCTTCCCTATTCATGCTTAGATTTGTGCAATTCAGCTTTCTCGGACTAACTAAATAGTGTCAGTTCTTTTTAGAAACTTTCTTCTATCACTGGTTTCTCGATGCGGTGTGACACTCTATTGACGTTCACCCATGACAAATATTTTTCATTTGCATAACATATTCGTCATTTTTTCATTATTTTTTTGTGGGGATATTTAACATATTTTAATTAAAATTAAAATGCGAATCATACATAATAAGAGAAAAATATTGCACTATTTTTCTTCTAACCTTTCATAAGTAGCGTTTAATAGAATACCAGAAAATACTACATTGTTTTTCCTCTAAGCGTTTATAATCAAATGATTAGCTACTCTTATATGGAGCTTAATAAAGCAAGGTTAAGAAATGATCAGATGAGAAGGGAGACTTTTTTCGACAAAGTTCATTACGTATAGGAAAGAAAATAAACTTTTTATTGTGTTAAGAAACTAAAAATCCATTGATTAAAGTGAGGAGCATTTTTAGCTAGCCAATTTTATAACAAAGAAGAAAGATTCATTATTAAAGCTACCAGATGAGATAAGACGATACCCAAACAACAAACAACAAGAAATATATTTAATATGTACTCTAATTAGTTTCATATCACTATTTCAAAATTTTTAATTCTTCTCAACTGGAAAATATATAAAAAAATCCACATGAAACAATACCATTATGGATATGTGCACAATTTCGTATGTTTCGACACTATTAATAACATGTACGTAATGGGAGTTCAAATAGATTGTCATCGTAGTTCCTAACAAGTTACGTAATATATATTTCATAATATTTATATGTATTGTACAATAAAAAAACCTACAAATAGGGTAGAATTTTACATAGAGCTAGTAGAACTTTTGGATGAGGAGTTACAGTGAATGAGAACATCTGTTATTCCAGTAGGTGAGGCATATACGAAATGGAAAGCCTTGCCAAACTATCTCATGATCTTTCTCCTCATATTTTAAGTTTTTTCATTTTCCAAATGCTTCATCTGTTAGAATAACCGATTTTTCCCTTCACTGCAACTCCTCATCCAAAAGCTCTACTAGCTCTTTGTTAAGTTTCACCCTATCGAACCTTTAGTTTTAGCATGCACCGTCAACAGTAGAAACATAAATATAGTAAAACTAATCGTACAATAGAGAATATTTACATATATTTATTTATAACAAACTTTTAACATAGTGATTTCAGTCATGTAGAAGATAACGAATATCCTTTTTGTATATTATTTATTAATATATACATTCAAAAACTACAAAAATATGCATATAATAAATCTAATCCTACATGTATTTATTTATAACAAACTTTAACCATAGTGATTCTAATCATGTTGAGGATGACGAATGTCCTATCTCTACATTCACTAGAAATATATGTCAGACCTGTTGACGTGGATGACTCGACAGGTGACGAATTGTTCAAATTTTCGCATACTCTGACGATATTATATCTAATATTTCATTGTTCATATATTTGAAATTTTATTGATACGAGTTTTGGCTCATTAATCATTGTATGGGCAATTGTGCTTAGTTGAACCGGTATATCCTGATAAATATTTTAAAAGTTATTATTAGACATGTAGAAGTATATAAAATATAAATAAACTTAACTACAATAGAAGATACATATACCTAAGTATCAAAATCCAATGATTCTTTTGCAGTGCAACCTAAAAAACTTTCAGCAAATTTTGTAAATACAGATGCTATAAGTCAACCAGTATCATCTGATAGTGTCACTTCTACATGACATCTATTACAAAAATTTGTAATTAGTAGCAAGATGAATAATTTTATATAAGATAATTTATAATTTAATATCTTACTTGGGTATTATCATAGCATCATCCTTCTGGTAATAATTACAGTGAAAGCTTTGTTGATACATGGCCTCAGTGGCATGATTATAATTATCACATGCTGAATACCAATATTGTTGATTTTGATTAGGAACTGTTATTGTTGCGATTGTCCAGAAGCTTGTATGTTGTAAATAAATAGTAATATGAATTCTTTGTTAATTAAAACACACATATAATAACAATTGTCAAAAATCATACCGTATTTAGTATGTCTGGGACTTGTTAGATCTTGATTATCCAGTTTTGTGTTGGACGATCACGATTATATATTGACAATTATGAACACTGATCGCGAGCTATTTGTTGAAGCTGTCTTTTACGGCTAATGCTCCTTTAATATTAAATAAAAAGATGAAAGTTAGAATATCAAAACTTCACTAAATTGAAGTTGAGTAAATTAATCATACCATGTATGAAGTTCAATTGCTTGTTGTACTATAGAATTTATCTATTACGGCCGTTACCGGCCTGTAACGTCATATCGGACTGTAACGGTATCGGTACCCACCGATACCATTACTTCACGACCGTTACGCTACATAATGGTCGTGATTTGAAACAATGATTATTAGTTGTTCTTATTTGCTTTGATTCAGTCAGAAATACTATGAGACTCTACACTTCACTTATTATATTTAGTAAATGTTGATTGTAGGTCTCATTTCTTCTTGGAATTGTACTTTGTGATCTTAGCTTGGTTTTATTCGGAGTTCTTGGAATACAAGAGGCAAAACCTCCTCAAATCTGTAAGTTGAAACAAATTGGTTATGTTGGTCAGTTGTATGGGTTGTAGTTCTCGTTTGGTTCAGGGATATGTGAGTTATTTCATGTGTTACGTTGGTTGTGGTTTATTCTAATTTTTGAGCAATTATTACAACCTCGAAATCATTTATGGAGTTTCTTTGTTAGCTTAAAATCATCTTTTCCCAGTTCTAGTTGATGTTATGTTTAGAACATTTAGTTTGTCTTTACACTCAGTTATTTATATCATTTGCTTTGTAAGTGAAGGATTTGAGCTGGAGTTATTACATTAAGAAGGATATTGAATCTAGGTAAGTTATTTTGAGCATAAAGATGGATGATTGCCTGTTAGTTGTAGTTTATAAGGTATGCCTAATTTCATATGCTTTGGATAAGATTTTACTTAAATGAATTACAATGTTCCTAACAAAGTTACAGGGAAAAATTGTATGTGTTTGATTGTTCATATTATGACAATAGGGACTGTCTTTGGATGACAAATTGAATGAAAAGCATGACAAATGACTTATAATAGTTGAAGAAGAAAACAGTTTAAACTTACTTGGTTTCAGAAATAAAATATATGTTGATTGTTATATTTGGGAATGCATACGGTAGTTTGTTTCTATCATGAACCTGTCAAATTCGTTCGTAGAGATGAAATCAGTATATTTTTTCTGCATCAAGAAAATCTAATTTGTTCTTATATGTTGCATATTATATCTTTATCGGTGAGTTATTTGGTTTAGTTTTAATTTATAATTGTTGTTTGTTATCGAGAATATGATTTTCCTCACCATTAGCACAGATTCGAAGCACTTAGTTATTGACTGTTTATTTGCTTTGTTTTTGTTTCATCAATTCTCCTTAATGAAAGATATATTTTCTTCTCAGGCTACCAAACATAGGACTTTTTGAATTTTAGTCTAAACAAAAATAGTCACCTGCCTCGATTGTACATGGAATTGGGATTTGGGAGAGCAGAAAGCAGAAAGAGGGAGAGAAACCCTCCAAAGTCCTAACTCTTTCTAGTTTGTACACTCTGAACGTTCGCGCTCACTCTGCCACTCTGCCACTCTCCCACTCTCTCACTCTCTACACTCTGCCACTCTCCCACCCTCTCACTCTCTACACTCTGCCAAATTTTCAGTCAAACCCCTAATAAGGATCATCTCTCTCGCCGATCGTCTTCAACTTATCAGGATTTCGAGCAACTCTGAAACGGCGCCTTTCGGAGTAATCTATATCCCTGATGGTTTCACCCTCCTATTTTTTGTATCTTTCATGTCCTTTTGATTTCTTAACCAATTCGGGAAAATTGCATGTCAGTAAGAATTAGTGTTTTGGTTATTCACTTCCTTACTTTGTCTGTGTGAACGTGGAGTAAGTGAAGAAATATTCTTATTCCGTCGTACACGTTATACATATTTCTTGCTTACTGCCTAGAGGATGACTTTTAGTGATTGTTACATACTTTAGTATATAGATTTGTTGGATAATTTCAATTTTCAATTTTCATGGATAATTGATTTTATTCTTATGCATTTGATTTGATATTACAAATGATGAATTTTTTACTCTAGATAAAGCAACATATAACGAGAAAAAGAAAGATCGAGATAAATATATACCAACAAAATCTAACGTCTGACCTTGCACATTATTTATTATCATAGTAAAACTTAAACAAATAGGAAATTATATTTTTTTTAAACGGGAATGAAGACTTCTCATCATTAAGAGGTGTAAATGGAATTCTAGGTAGAAACACTATTTTTCCTTTAAAATGTCCAGTGGCTATTTCTACCTCAATTAAATTTCATTTGAATTGTCGGCATATTAATCTAGTTCCATTACATAATCCTTCAGATGGATTAATATTTGAAAGTAATATCACTGGACAATTTAGTTTTAATAGTAATTCATGAGAAGAAAATACAACAGGTATCAAAATATTTATAAAATCATCGGGAATTGTATTGTTATCATTATCTAAAGACTCATCAAAACTATAATATCTAACCATCTCACCAGAAAAATGTTGTATGAGAATATCATTTATCTCGTTAACATCTTCATTTTTTGGAGTAAGAATACATCTATTCATCATTGATATTAAATTGATATTCTTAATCCAAAAAATAAAGATGTTAACGAGATAAATGATATTCTCATTCAACATTTTTCTGGTGAGATGGTTAGGTATTATAATTTTGATGAAGCTTTAGATAATGATAGCGATACAATTCTCAATGATTTTATGAATATTTTGAAACCTATTGAATTTCCTTCTCATGAATTAATATTAAAACTAAGTTATCCAGTGATATTACTTCAAAATATCTGAAGGATTATGTAATGGAACTAGATTAATATGTCCACAATTCAAACGAAATGTAATTGAGGCTGAAATAACTACTGGAGATTATAAAGGAAAAAGTGTGTATCTACCTTGAATTCTATTTATACCTCTAAATGATGAGAAGTCTTCATTCTCGTTTAAACAAACATAATTTCCTATTCGTTTAAGTTTTGCTATGACAATAAATAAAGCGCAAGGCGAGACGTTATATTTTCTTGGTATATATTTGCCTCGATCTATTTTCTTGGTATATACTTACATGAAGAATATAAGTTATAAGAGTATGATAATTTTAAAATGTATTGCAGGAAAGCTATGGATGCTGGAATGAGAATGATAAGAGAGATCACACAAAATGTGAGAAATTGGACTGTAAATGTCATTATTGTAGAGAAGAACTTACCCAGAAATGTGTGGAACAGTACAATGACACTACAAAGACTCATACTAGCTGATGAGGATGTAAGTATATTCATAACAATGTTAAATAAAATATTTATTAGATTCATATTTTAATTATATCATTGTTTATTTTACTAGGGAACATAAATTCTGGTCACGATATTTATTGGCGATATACGAATCTTGTGTTCCTCTTTGACTTTAGGAGATACATTTTATAAAATGCTATTGTCCAATTCTGTAGAGGAGATTATCGTATTACTGAGAATTCGTATCAATGGATCAAAAATGCAAGAACTATGATTAGAACGACCACATCAAATGAGGAAATACAACAGATTGATTATCAGTTAGTTTCACTTCGCCATATGTCGGCGCATGTTGATTCCATCCATTTAGTTGGTAAGTAATAACATTTACTTACAGTTTATTATTTTTTATATATTTTGTTAGATTTCTGTTACAGATTTTCAAAATAAATTATTTCATTATTATTATGTAAAGCATTGTATGGATGTACTTATAGTTGTATTAAACTTCCTACTTGTAAAGACAGTCCTACCTTATTTATCTTATAGACTACAAGCAATGATTTTAACATGTTGGGGCCAATTTGCTGACATTGAATGCGAAGCAATCGTACAAGAAATAGAAAATCAACTGATAATCCTTGCAAGACGTCTGAAAGCATCATCATTTCATGGTATATGTGTATATTTTTTTGTTCTTTTACAATAAAATGATGAAATCAGTTATAAGATAAAATTCTTAATAAGATATTTTCATTTGTAGATATTTTGTTGCCAACAAGACCAACTTAGTGAAATTTTAATAAATCCTACTGTAGAACAAGCAGTTGAACTTCATAGATGGTAAATTTAGTGAAGTTTTAATATTCTAACTTTCATATTTTTTCTTTAATACTGAATGAGCGTTAGCCATAAAAGATAGCTTCAATAAATAGCTCACGATCAATTATGACAATTGTCAATATATAATCTGGATCGACCGAAACCAAACCATCTATGATGGCTCCCGTTTGATCAATTCAAAGGCATGTCAACAGGTAATGTATGTTGCTTTATGTCAAGGTCACCTCGCCCTGTCCAATCAAGGACAAGAAGGACATAGATTGTGTCTCATGAAACTTCTACAAAATACCTTCAAAAGATTTCTTCAACATGCTTCCTCTAATCCCAAAAGCTCAGATATAAATACTCATTTGGTCAGGAGGAGGGGTTCCCCATGAGAGAGAGGAAAGAAGGCAAACGACATGACTATTACAAATAACTTGTTAAAGAGATTCACATTTAACATGAGAGATCGACATCTATCATGTTGAAGATTTTTACTCAAAATAATATTCAATAATTTTCTTTATCATTTGATTATATTTTTATCAAATTGCGTCAATTCATTTAATTTAGAATATAATTAATATGTGTAATGTAAATTTTCATTAAAAGATATCATGTGAAGAATATAATATTGAAGTTTTATAAATAAGAGAGAAAGCATATAATAATAATATTAATTAATTGATTGAAAGTTTTTTACATGAATCATGAATTGAACAGTAAAAATGCTACTAAAATCTCACTTACTCCAACACACACCCTCTACAGTCATTTTCCCAACACTCAATGCTTCATCTCAGTTCCATTATTTTTTAGTTTACACAAATAGAAAGCTAAAATTAAATTATTACACTTCAAAAACTATAAACTCTCTTTGTACTATTACACATTTGCATTCTCGATGATATGACATCACTTTAATTTATTAAATAATTATTCTTCAATTCTATCCCAAGCATGACATATGTATGATAGTTGATGCATCACTTGTCTTGTTCATGTGATCTTTTGACCTCTTTCTCTCTCCTCCTCCCTCTCTCTCTTTCTCTGCCATCTCTATCAATTACTGTGTTGAAGTAATCCTTCAAACTTAGGCTTACAGAGTCTCTCCCTCTCACTATTCACAAAAATACACAATGTGCGTGTATATTCATCGGTGGCTTCTCAATCGATGTAAATAGATTTGGCCGTTCAAAATATCTCTTATGTATTCGGATGTTTTTTGTTCGTTTCTTTTTTTCTCTCTGTGTCGATCATTTGATTTCTTTGTTGACGTGTGTAAGGATAGGCTTTAGATTGACTTCACATTGTTGCTACTTCTGGCTGGATTTAGACTTTATTATAGTATTTTTTATTTGTAGGGTGTTTTGTTTTATTAGGCGCCAACTATTTACTTTTTGTGGTTCATTTTTTTTTATAGAATTCAACTGCATCATGAGGATATATTTTGATTGTTCAATAGTTTTTGGCTGTCTAATCATTCGGTGTGCTTTGTTTTCGTGTCATTTCTACTCCTATAAATTAAAGGATTCTCCTACATAAAATTCAATTTGCTTTCAAATCTTTCTTCTTTCTTTGAAGTAATCTTGTTTTTCTTGTTGTTCTTTAGTAATATTTTAGCTTAACTAATTTGACTTTGCATTTTGATGCCTTTGACATTTTAGTGTATTTATCTCATATATATATGTTATAGCTATAAAACTTAATTTTTTATAATAACATTAAATTTGACCTTCAATTATTTGTTAGTTTTTATTTTAAAGATTTATTTTCTACTTCAATTTATAGATTGTAGATATTGATTGACGAAATTTCTTATGGTTCAGATTTTGAGTGTACTTGGTTTTTTTTCAAGCTGATTGAATGTGGTTACCTTTTGTTATCTTAAAGGTGTTTGTTGTGAGTTGAATCTAGAGGTAAGTATTGGCATGCGAAACCGAAAAGGAACTTGCTTATCCATTAAAATTCATGTGTGAAAGAGCCAAAATGATTTAGAATAATATTGAGTGTATTTTATTTCGATAAAATATTTGTCAATTTTGTATACAAAAGTAAAATCATTATATTTTCTGCAGCCAAGATATATATTCCTTCTTATATGTTGTATATTGTATCTATATCGGTTTGACTTTTGTAAATGAATGATTCGATGTTTAGTTGTGTTTAGAATTTAATATTTATGTTGTTATGGATCGACCTATCTGAAACCTATGATTATGAATTTTTAAATCTTTTCATTTTGTTCCAAAAGGAGGTAAAAAATTTCTTTTGATAATAAGTTGATTTCTAATATTGAATTTTTCTTTGTTATTAACTGTTTGTTTGTTTTCTTCTCATTTTATTTTCAAGTTTTTGAAGGATTGGTCACGTCACTAATTTGTTTACATTTCTTTGTGTTTTGAGTCGGGATATATTATATGGTAGTATATCAAAATGTTGTTTTTATTCAAACTATAGTATACTAAATATGATTATTTTCTATTTAAGGTGACTTTTATTATAGTCAAGTATAACTGTGACTCTCAGTACATTGAGTGAATTATTATTTGTGAAAATCTCTATTGGGTATTGATTGTTATGTTTGCTTTTGAAGTACTTAACTTATAGTCAAAGATTTCATTGTATTGTTCTTTACAGATAGATTGTTTTCTTTACAATTAGATTGTTCGCTTCATAGGTTTTTATACGTTATATAAGATGATATTTCAATAATATGATATAAATTATTAATCGATCTCAAATTCATTCCACATTTATTAATAAACATCGACATATTTATTCTTCTTTCGCTTGTGAAGCAATTTAAATATGACATCTCATATGTTTGAAGTAGAGTAATGTGAGGAATTTCTACGTGTGTTTTTTTACGATAAGTATCATATTATTTTTTAATAATAATTCAATAAAATCATAAAACAATATTGTTAATCAACATTATTAAAAATGTACTTATTTATTTATTCCTTTTTTGTAATACAAAAATTAGTGCTTACACTAATAGGAGGTCAATCTCATAATAAGAGAAAGCTTTAGTAACAATGATATTTTTTAATAACAAAATTATCAACAAATGTGTTGAAGTCTGATTTTTTTCCCTGACTATTTTCTTCACAATATTAACTGTTTATCGCTCTAATATGATTATAAAAAGTGAAAGTTTTTACTTGTTGTTAGTTAAACTTCTATTATAAAAATTGCGGTACTTGTGTTCTTTCTGAGATTGTCAAACATAAGAACTTTTTATCTCTACGTCCCATTCCATCAACTCTCCTTAAAAGCTACTATACGGTAAGATATTCTTTGTATTAAGATTTTTAATTTTCTTGCTCTCTATTTTCTTGTATTAATATTTTTTAATTTTATGATTGAAGTTTTGATATGATTATAAAACATGAAATCATGATCAAAGATGTGATTCATAACTAATTATTAGCGGTGGTATAATGCTAATATTTACTAATCGTGTGTGCATGCTGACATACAGTATGAAGTGGTACAACACAATAGATGTCCATCCACGAATAGTTTCTTCCCCTAGAAATCACTAATATAAAAGAAAGAAATCTCTTACTCAAAAAGATCAATCCAATGAGTCGGGTACAACTACTAGTTGTTTGCATATATAACCCAAGATGTAAAATGGTAACATGAAGAAGAAATCAAAAATGAAGGAAACTAAATATGAATCGCTATTGAAAAACTCCATTCGCGTTATCTTTTCTAATGATTGGTTTATCTATGTGATATAATACGTATCTCTGCTGATAATTCTTTGGTAGTGTGTTGTCATATGGAGTAATTTCGAGATCAAAACTTGAGTATCATATTTTTATATTTTGATGAACTTATATTATGATAGATAATATATTTATATTTGTAGAAAAGTTTATGGTATTTTTTACTAAATATTAAAAATGATTTCCTTGAAAGTTGAAGTTTGAAAAAATGGTAACTATCTTATTTATAGTGTTTATAGTTGTATTTTAACAATAATTTTGAATTTAACTACAATATTTTCTTGTTTTAAGGTAAAATGTTTCACAACAAAACTCTCATCGTCTTCGAAGTAAATATTCACAGTTATCTGAAGAAAAGAAGGAAAGTAGTCATAAGAGAGGTAGAGAGTATTACGCTAGAAAGAAGATATCATCATCTGTAGATATTGTACATATTCATTTTTAGCCTCTCAGTCAATACTAGAAGACTTGAAGACTTTATATTATTCTACAGAATATTCAAACTTATCTGAAGAAAAGAAGGAAAGTAGTCGTGAGAGAGGTAGAGAGTGTTACGCTAGAAATAAGATATCATCATTTGTAGATAATGTACATATTCCTTCTGAGCCTTTATTACTATCCTCTATTTGTGTTTGTGAATTCTGTTACGCTACAAAGTTTCCTCATGAGTCGAAAGGTTTTTGTTGTGCCAATGGTGAAGTTATTTTAGCCTCTCAGTCGTTAGAAGACTTGAAGACTCCATATTATTCTACGGATGATGAGGTTGTTGAATTTTAAAAATATATACTTACATATAACAACACGATGGATTTTACATCTTTTGGAGTTAAATGTGATAAGGACTTATCAAGGAGGAACAATGGAATATATACATTTCAAATTCACAGTACAACAAATATGACATTCTACAAGATTTCAATACAGGGTTCATAGTCTTCTCCTATAAAAAAACTCGAAGCATCAAGAGTCTTTATGAATCCCATAAAAAAATTCTTGTTAAAAGTTAAAAAACTAAGCGGGATGAATTTTAAGGGAAGCATGACTTCAAAAAAAAATGCGAGAGTGAAAGTTTTACTGAAGTCCTCTCTCAATTACACCTAAACCCTTCCCTCTTCACACTTCTCTCTTGATTTCTTCTCGAGAAGCTCGGCGATTCCTTTGTCGAACAAGAGAGAGTAGATTCTCGTCTATTAGCTTGTCTCTCTCTCTCTATTAGCTTCTCTCTCTCATTCAAAAAGAGAGAAAGAACTAAGGCTTCTGAGCTTCTCTCTATTATCTTCTCTCTATGTCACTCCTCTTTGTGGTTCCCCGTCATTCATTCTTAGAGGTTTTCAGTTTGCTTTGATCTCTCTCGTGCGACCATCGTGCATCTCGTTCGACTTCCTCCTTCAAAGTGACG
Source organism: Datisca glomerata (assembly GCA_003255025.1). Classification (NCBI taxonomy): domain Eukaryota; kingdom Viridiplantae; phylum Streptophyta; class Magnoliopsida; order Cucurbitales; family Datiscaceae; genus Datisca; species Datisca glomerata. The sequence continues at coordinate 320,386 of QANY01012956.1, forward strand.
ACGAGGTAGGAAAAGGAACATCTCTTTTGATCTATTAAGTCAACATCTTCATCTTGATGACGATCTCGTGAGCAGATCTGCGTAGGTTGATTCTTTAAACGTGTTTTGTTTAGGTGATTTTCCTTTACATTTTTCTTTCGCTTTTAAGTTTTGGATGTGATTTGAGGTAGGTTTGAGTTCTGAGCAAATGATCCTTGCTGATTTAGGTTATGGTTCCATGAATTTTAGTTGTATTTGGATGGTCCTCAGAATCATGATAGAATCAGGGTTCGCAATGATTTAGGAATTCGACTTCAAGTGACTAATACACGACTCGCTCGGTGCCTCCACGAACAATTCTATTTTATCACTATTGAAATGAACTTATACCACTTGATGACCATCCTTCATATCTATAAATTCTATTTCTATGATACTGATCATCAAATAGAGAATCAATTATACAATTCAAGCAAATTAACTCCTGTTATTTTTGAAAAACTCCTACGTATCTTATGTTTCACTCCTTACATTAGATTCTTCTGATCATTGAAAGATGTTTCTAATTTAGAATCACAGGATATATGTATTCATAGTGACATTGATTTGGATCAATGTGTATATAATTCTCATTCTAGCTCTCAAGTAACTGCTATTTGGGATGGAGATTCGACAACCTATGATCGCTCAACTCGTGATATTATTATTTAGGGTAAATTTGGAAATAAATACATAATAAGTTACTACTTTGGATGTTATGACCCCATACAATATCCATTATTATTTCCTTCTAGAGAAAATGGATAGCATCAAGGTATCAAATGGATTAATATGAGAGATGGATAGGTTTTATGCATTGAAAATATGATGTTTTTGGAAAACATCAGATCGGAAGAACGATTAATGCGGATTGAGTTTCATTTGAAGAAGAACAAAAGAAATATGGTTTCTTCTCTCGAGCACTATTGCTATAAACTCCAAATTCATTTAGATGACAACTCAATATTATTACGTTCTGGCATATTGTTCCACCAATATGTAGTTGACACGTACGTAAAGCTCGAAGTTCAAGGCTTGATTATCTTTGAAATCAATAAAATGAAATAAGAGCGGACTTATATCAAGGAATACTTGATAGTGTCCATGCTGGTGAACGAGATGCTACCCAAATTGGACGAAAGATCATTCTTCTTGCATCTTTCATTGGTGGTCCTCTTGATATGTAAAAACATATATGGATGCTATGGCTTTAGTTCAACGTTTTGGAAAGCTTGATATATTTTTCACCATGACTTGCAATCCGAATTGATCAGAAAGAAAATAAAAAATGACTTCAACTTTGGAGACTCAAAATAGACCTGATACAGTAGGCTGAATATTCCATGCAAAATTGGAGGAATTAAAAATTGATTTGTTTAAGAAACAAATCTTTGGTCCCGTGGCTGCATATGTTTATGTTGTGGAATTTCAAAAAAGAGGTATCCCGCATGCTCACTTTCTCATTATCCTCTCTCAGACCTATAAAATTATTGCACCGGAATCTTTCGACAATTTTGTTTTTGCTGAAATTTTGAGTTCTCGTAAAAATGCACATTTACCAAGAATGATAATAAAACATATGATGTATGGACCATGTGGTTTATTGAATCCTCAAAATGCATGTATGCAAAAAGATGGAACATGTAAGAACAACTATCCTAAGGCATTTTACAATGAGACTACCCAAAGAAAAGACGGATATCCGAGATATAGACGACGTGATGATGGCACGACAATCATCGTTAGAGGTGCGAAGTTAGACAATCCATGGGTTGTGCCGCATAATCCCTATTTATTAGCTAAGTATGACTATCATATAAATATAGAAATATGTTCAACCATCAAACCAGTGAAATATTTGTATAAGTATATATAAAAGCGGCATGATCAAATTTCTTTTCGTGTATCGACTGTAGATGAATCCTCTTATATTGATGAAATTAATTCATTCCAAAATGCAAGATGAGTCTCTCTACCTGAAGCTATTTGGAGAATATATTCATTTGTGTTAAATGAAATCAACCTTGCAGTTATAAATCAACAATTACATATGTCGTACAAACAACCTTTGAAATTTAGGAAGAATGATGATTTGATTAATGTGTTGAATTATGAATTTCGTTCCGGGATTATGTTAACCGAGTTTTTTAATATAAATAATATTAGTGAGGATGTTAGAAGGTTGTTATATAAAGAGTTTTCTTAGCATTTTGTGTGGAATGAAAGAGATAATATTTGGACACCCAAAAGAAAACGTCATTATATTATCGAATAGTCGCAGTTAATCCAATGGAAGGTGAACGCTATTATTTACATGTGTTATTAAACCACATTAAAGGTCCTACCTCATTTGACGATCTATTGACTATTGATGGTAGTGTCGCTTCATCATTCTGTGATTATGAGTTACTTAATGGTCTGTTAAATGACAAATGCTTCTAATCAACTTTTGGTAACGATTTTATTATATTGTAATGCATCTGATCCTAAAAGGTTATGTTTAAAATTTGAGCAACTATTTTTAGAGTATTATTCTAGAATAATGTTTACTCCAAATATTGTGAGGATTAAATTGTTGCAACAGATAAATACGTTCCTCGAATAAATGAGAAGATCAATTAAAGATTTTAGATTATTTGATGAGAATATAGATTCTGATGTTAAAGATAATAATTTCAAAGAAATAGATGAAGAACTACAAATTATTGTTGATGCAAAATATATTAGTGCAGTGGAACAACTGAATTTTGAACAGAGGCGTGCTTACGATGCAATATTAGAAAAGGTTTTTGAAGGAAATTCAAGAGAATTTTTTATCAATGGACCTGGTGATAGTGGAAAAACCTTTAAATATCATGTTATTCTTGCAACAATAAGATCGAATGGTTTTGTTGCGTTTGCAACAACATCTTCTAGAGTGGTGAAGTCAATTTTACCTGGTGGTCATACCACTCATTCAAAAATCAAGATACATTTAGATGTTACAGAAAATGTCAACTGCTCTACCACAAAATAATCAAGTTTGGCTCGTTTATTACAAGCTACTAAAATTATTATGTGGGATGAAGCACCGATATAAAATAAATAAATAATTGAAGCACTTGATCGATTACTTCAAGATTTAAATGATAATTGTGCTATATTTGGTGGAAAGGTTATCTTATTAGGAGGTAATTTTTGTCAAGTACTTCCAGTGATTCTGAAAGTCTCCAGATGTGAAATCATTGAGTCAAGTTTAGTAAGTTCTTATCTATGGCCAAAATTTCATAGGATTCATTTGACTACGGATATAAGATTGTTATCAGATCCAACATTTGCTTAATATTTATTTAGTATAGGTGATGGAAATGAGAAAACTATGATCGACGATTATATTAAACTGCCAACATCAATGCTTATTCCATATACGAATGATTCAGAATTGATAAATTCTTTATACAATCAGGACAAAGACTGTGTCTCATGAAACTTCTACAAAACACCTCCAAAAAGTTTCTTCAACACGCTTCCTCTCATCCCAAAGGCTCAGATCTAAATAAATATATCTAATTAGGAGGGGTTCCCCACTAGAGAGAGGAAAGAAGGAAAATGGCATGACTATTACAGATCACTCGTTGAAGAGAATTTGTATTTAGCATGGGAGGTTGACATCTATCATGTTGAAGATTTTTACTCAAAATAATATTCAAAATTTTCCATATCATTTGATTATATTTTTATCAAATTGCGTCTAGGCATTTAGCTTAGAATATAATTAATATGTGTGATGTATATTTCCATGTAAAGATATCATGTGAAGAATATAATATTGAGGTTTTATAGATAATAGAGAAAGCAGATAATAATACTAATTAATTGATTGAAAAGTACAAATGCTATTAAAATTTCACTTACTCCAACACACACCCTCTACAGTCATTTTCCCAACACTCAATGCTTCATCTCACTTTCATTATTTTTTAGTTTAAACAAAATAATTGAAAACTAAAATTAAATTATTATACTTCAAAAAACTATACACACTTTCTGCACTACCGCACATTTGCATTCTCAATGATATGACATCACTTCAATTTATTAAATAATTATTCTTCAATTATATCCCAAGCATGACATATATATGATAGTTGATGCATCACTTGTCTTGTTCATGTCCTCCTTTGACCCCTTTCTCTCTCCTCCTCCATCTCTCTCTCTTTCTCTTTCATCTCTGTCAATTACTATGCTGAAGTAATCCTTCAAACTTAGGCTTACAATGTCTCTCCCTCTCATTATCCAAAAAAAACACACAATGTAAGTGTATGTTGATGAGTGGCTTCTCAATCGATGTAATTAGATTTGATTGTTTCAAAATATCTCTTATGTATTAGGTTGTTTTTGTTTGTTTCTTTTTTTTGCGTTTTCTCTAAGTCAATCCATTGATTTATTTGTTGACGTGTGTGAGGATAGGCTTTAGATGTACTTCTCATTTTTGCTGCTTCTAACTAGATTTAGACTTTATTATAGTAATTTTTTTATTTGGTAGGGTGTTTTGTTTCATTAGGTGCTTACTATTTACTTTTTGGGTTCAGTTTTAAGATAGAATTCAACTGCATCATGAGGATATATTTTTATTGTTCGATTGTTTTTTGTTGCCTAAACATTCAGTGTGCTTTGTTTTCATTGTCTTTTCTACTCCTATTAATTAAAGGATTTTCCTACATAAAATTCAATTTTCTTTCCAATCTTTCTTCTTTCTTTGAAGTAATCTTGTTTTGCTTGTTGCACTTTAGTAATATTTTAACTTAACTAATTTGACTTTGCAATATTTTTCCACTGACATTTTATTGTGTTTATCTTATATATATCTGTTATAGCTATAATACTTAATTTTTTATAATAACATAAGATTTGACCTTCAATTGTTTGTTAGTTTTTATTTTAAAGAGTTATGTTCTGCTTTAATTTATAGTTTGTTGATATTGATTGACGAAACTTCTTATGGTTCAGATTTTGAGTGTGCTTGTTTTTCTCCAAGCTGTTTGAATGTGGTTGCCTTTTGTTATATCAAAGTTGTTCATTGTGAGTTGAATCTAGAGGTAAGTTGAGTATAGTTTGATTCGATAATAAATCTGTCAATTTCTTAAACAAAAGTAAAATTATTGTATTTTTTCTGCTGCCAAAAAATCTATTCCTTCTTATATGTTGTATATTGTATCTTTATTGGTGTGTTATTTGGTTCAATTTTAATTTGTAATTGTTTTTTGTTATTGAGAAGAGGATTTTACTCATTATGTTTCTTGTATGTTTCTTTCTATTTGTTTCTAATGATGACAATTTTTTTTCGATCTTGATCTTTATTGACATGATCTTTTATTATTTTTTCTTTGTTTTCCATTGGATTTATTATACTTACACATATATGTTTTGTAATCCTTCTCTGAAAGTTTTAATGCTTTTTTCTTCGTATCCAGTCATGTACAAGAATCAACGACAACAACTAGCACAAATAAATAAGTTCAATATATCATCGTATATATCTATTAAAGAAGGACCAGATCATGACTCGATGTTCAAAACTACAGTCAATTTGAACGGTGAAATATTTGAAAGCTTGTTCTTTCACTCAATCTTAAGACAGGAAGAATATTCTGTCGCTCGAGCAGTTCTTGAAATTCTCTCTACAAGAGCTCCCTCAAGATCTCTAATTAGCAAAATTTTCGTAAGTTCTTTTACTTTGAAAAAAAATTCTTCTATTTTTATAGTCACTTCTCTTCTTAATTTAAAATTTCAAATATATTAGGATGAAAGCAGACTTGACAAAAACATCCTCCAACAAGCTGTTCAAAAGACTGGATTAGACCTTCCCATTTACAATACTCTAAGATCAGGTCCTCATCATCTACTTATTTTTAGTTATATTGTGGATGTGGTTGGCATGACTTTTGAGAGTCAACCTGCTAGAACAAAAAAGGAAGCTCAATATAATGTTATCATTTCTACCTGTTCCACCTTAAAAATAAGTAAACCTCATACTTTCTTCACTTTCACTTTATTTATTTATCATTTTCTTATTAATGTAAATATTTTCTTACAGTACTAGGTATAAGTTCAATAACGATTAGAAAAAAATAACATGATGAAGCAATGATAATAGAAGAAATCCATCTTTATAGAATGACTCGTAGTTCTCGTAGAATGAATCTGTCTATCAGCAAACTTGATTTTTAACATAAATAAATCATGTCTATATTATGTAAATAAAATAACAACATATTTATGTTATCTCTGTACTTCTTGTGATATATATGTAAATAGTGTTCAAATATATATTAACTAATTTATTACAAATTATAATTATTATCTATCACAACTTTAGTTATACATGTTTTGTTATAAAATATACCAGAGCATACTATTATAGCCGAGCACATGTGATGCATGTGCCGGCTACCTAGTACTTTAATAATACAGAATAATGATTTAGACATAAAAAATGACATCATGAAATACAATTAGAAAGAAACATACAAGAAGCATAATGAGTAAAATCCTCTTCTCAATAATAAAAAACAATTACAAATAAAAACTAAATCAAATTAGGCCCCAATAAAGATACAATATACAACATATAAGAAGGAATAGATTTTTTGGCTACAGAAAAAATATAATAATTTTATTTTTGTATATGAACTTGACAGATTTATGATCGAAACAAACTACACTCAACATACCTCTGGATTCAACTCACAACAAACACCTTTGAGATAATAAACGGAAACCACGTTCAACAACTTGGAGAAAAATGAAGCACACTCAAAATCCACCAATCAGTATCAACAATCTATTATTGAAGTAGAAAAGAAATCTTTAAAATAACAACTAATAAACAGTTGAAGGTCAAATATTATGTTATTATCAGAAAATAAGTTTTATAGCTATAACAGATATATATGAGATAAATACACAAATAAGTGAGACGTAAAAAAATTCATAGTCAAATTAGTTAAGCTAAATATTACTAAAGAGTAACAAGCAAAACAAGATTATTTCAAAGAAAGAAGAATGATTTGAAAGAAAATTGAATTTTATGTAGGAGAATCATTTAATTTATAGGAGTAGAAATGACAAGGAAAACAAAGCACACCGAATGTTTAGACTGCCAAAAATTATTGAACAATCAAAATATATCCTCATGATGCAGTTGAATTCTATCCTAAAAGTGAACCCAAAAAGTAAATAATAGGCGCCTAATGAAACAAAACACCCTACCTAATAAAACAATACTATAATAAAGTCTAAATATAGCCAGAAGCAGCAAAAATGCGAAGTAAATTTAAAGCTTATCCTCACACACGTCAACAAAGAAATCAAAGGATCGACACAGAGAAAAAAAAGAAACGAACAAAAAACAACTGAATACATAAGAGATCTTTTGAAACAGTCAAATCTAATTACATCGATTGAGAAGCCACCACTCAATGAACACACACATTGTGTGTTTTTATGAATAATGAGAGGGAGAGACTCTGTGAGAATAAGTTTTAAGGATTACTTCAGCATAGTAATTGACAGAGATGAAAGAGAAAGAGAAAGAGAGGGAGGAGGAAAGAGAGGGAGGAGGAGAGAGAATAGGGTCAAAAGAGGACATGAACAAGACAAGTGATGTATCAACTATCATAATTATGTCATGCTTGGGACAGAATTGAAGAATAATTATTTAATAAACTGAAATGATGTCATATCATTGAGAATGCAAATGTGCAGTATTGCAGAGAGAGTGTTTAGTTTTTTGAAGTGTAATAATTTAATTTTAGTTTTCTATTATTTTATTTAAACTAAAAAATAATGGAAGTGTGATGAAGAATTTGGTGCTGGGAAAATGACTGTAGAGGGTGTATGTTGGAGTAAGTGAAATTTTAATAGCATTTGTACTTTCAATTCAAGAGTCATGTAAAAAACTTTTCAATCAATCAATTATTATTATTATATGCTTTTCTCTCTTATCTATAAAACTTCAATATTATATTCTTCACATAATATCTTTACATGAAAATATACATAACAAAAATTAATTATATTTAAAGCTAAATGAGTTGGCGCAATTTGATAAAAAAAATTAATCATATGATATGGGAAATTATTGAATATTATTTTGAGTAAAAATCTTCAAAAGGATTCATGTCGACCACCCGTGCTAAATGTGAATTTCTCTTCAACGAGTGATCTGTAATATTCATGTCGTCTACCTTCATTCGTCTCTGGTGGGGAACCCCTCCTCCTGACCAAATGGGTATTTATATCTGAGCCTTTGGGATGAGAGGCAGCGTGTCGAAGAAAATTTTTGGAGCTGTTTTGTAGAAGTTTCGTGAGACACAATATTTATCCTCATTGTCCTTGATTAGACGGGGGGAGGTGACCTTGACATAAAGCAATATACATTAAATGTTGACACCCTTTTGAAATGACCAAACGGAAGCTATCATGATATCCTAGTGTGGCGATTACATTTGCTCGAGGTTCGGGCTTGCGAGGAGGTGCCATTTATGGTGTTATTTTTTATGAGCAACGATGATATCATGTTTAGTACGATCCAAGCTCTATTCATGAGCTTTGACCTCTCCTATTCATGCTTAGATTTTTGCAATCTCAGCTTTCTCGGACTAACTAAATAGTGTCAGTTCTTTTTAGAAACTTTCTTCTATCACAAGTTTCTTGATGCGGCGTGATAGAGTAATCGCTCTATTGACGTTCACCCATGACAAATATTTTTCATTTGCATAACATATTCGTCATTTTTTCATTATTTTATTTTGTGGGGATATTTAACATGTTTTAATTAAAATTTAAGTATGAATCATACATAATAAGAAAAAAATAATGCTCCATTTTTCTTCTAAGCTTTCATAAGTAGCGTCTAGCAGAATAACAAAAAAAAACATTACATCATTTTTCCTCTAAGCTTTTATAAGCAAATGATTAGCTACTATGGAGCTTAATAGAGAAATATTGAGAAATGATAAATTGAGAAGATAGACCTTTTTTTACAAAGTTCATTGAGGATATGAAAGAAAATAAACTTCATATTGTATAATCAAGATAAGTCTATTATAAGTCATTTACACAACTAAAAAATGCCTAACTTGGTGGGTTATTCGGAAAATCTAGAGAAACATGTAAACAATTAACTGACTGTGTTGAGAAACTAAAAATCCATTGATTAAAGTGAGGAGCATTTTTAGCTAGCCAATTTTATAACAAAGAAGAAAGATTAATTATTAAAGCTACCAGATGAGATAAGATCATACCCAAACAATCACCAACAGGAAATATATTTTATATGTGCTCTAATTAGTTTCATACACTATTTCAAATCTTTTACTTTCTACTCAGCTGGAAAATATATAAAAAAAAAATCCACATGAAACAATATCATTCTCGATATATGCACAATTTAGTATGTTCCGACGTTATTAATAACACGTACGTAATGGGAGTTCAGAGAGATTGTCATCGTAGTTCCTAACAAGTTACGTAATATATATTTCATAATATTTACATGTACAATAACAAAACCTAAAAATAGAGTGCAACTTCAAATAGAGCTAGCAGAGCTTTTGGATGAGGAGTTGCAACAAAGGGGAACATCTGTTATTCTAGTAGGTGAGACATTTGCAAAATGGAAAGCCTTGCTAGACTATCTCATGATCTTTCTCATCATCTTATAATTTTTTCCATTACCCAAATGCTTCATCTATTGAAATAACATATGTTCCTCTTCGCTACAACTCCTCATCAAAAAGCTATGCTAGCTCTCTATGAAGTTTCACCATATCGAACCTTTAGTTTTAGCATGCGCCGTCAATGATGGAAACATAAATATAGTAAACCTAATCCTACAATATAAAATATTTACATATATTTATTTATAATCAACGAACTTTAAACATAGTGATTCTAGTCATGTAAAGGATAACGAATGGCCTTTTGTAGATTATTTATTTATATATACATTCAAACACTACAAAACCATCCATATAATAAACCTAATCCTACAATAGACAATATTTACATATATTTATTTATAACAAACTTTAAACATAGTGATTCTAATCATGTACAGGATGACGAATGTCCTCTATTTACATTGACAGTAGAAATATTTGTCGGACTAGTTGACGTGGATGACTCGGCAGGTGACGAATTGTCCAAATTTTCACATACTCTGACGATATTATATCTAATTTTTACTTGTTCATATCTTCAAAATTTTATTAATACGAGATTTCGCCTATTACTCATTGTATGAGTAACTGTGCTTAGTTGAACATGGGTATCTTGATAAATATTTTAAAAGTTATTATTAGACATGTAAAAGTATATAAAATATAAATAAACTTTATTACAATAGAAAATTCATATACCTTAGCATCAAAATCCATTAATTCTTTTGCAGTGCAACTAAAAAACTCTCAACAAATTTTGTAAATATAGTCGTTATGAGCGCACCAGTATCATCAGATAGTGTCACTTTCACGCAACATCTATCACAAAAATTTGTAATATATTAGTAGTAAGATGAATAATACTATATAAGAGAATTTATAATTTAATATCTTACTTGGGTGTTGCTATAACATCATCCTTCTGGCAATAATTACAATGAAAACTTGTTGATACATGCTCTCAGTGATATGATTACAATTATCGCATGCCAAATACCAACATCGTTGATTTTGATTAGAAACTGTTATTGTTGCATTGTCCAGAAGCTTGTATGTTGTAAATAAATATTACTATAAATTCTTTGTTAATCCAAAAAAACACATATAGTAACAATTGTAAAAAATCATATTGTATCTAGTATATCTAGGACTTGTTGGATCTTGATTATTCAATTTTGTGTCGGCGATCCAGATTATATATTGACAATTGTGAACATTGATCGCAAGTTATTTGTTGAAGTTATCTTTTACTGCTAACTCTCCTTTAATATTAAAGAAAAAAGTTAAAAGTTAGAACATCAAAACTTCATTAATTTTAAGTTGAGTAAATTAATAATACCGTCTATGAAGTTCAACTAGTTGTTCTACTATAGGATTTATCATCAAAGAGGAAGTTGGTCTTGTTGACAATGAAATATCTACAAATAAAAATATTTTATTAAGAATTTTATGTTATAACAGATTTCATCATTTTATTGTAAAAGAACAAAAAAAAATATACACATATACCATGAAACGATGATGCTCTCAGACGTCTTGCAAGGATTATCGGTTGACTTCCTATTTCTTGTACGATTGCTTCTCATTCAACGTCAACAGATTGGTCCCAACATGTTAAAATTATTGGTTGTAGTCTATAAGAAACATAAGGTAATAGAAAAAGTTAGAAAATAATAAATAAATAAAATTTATCATTATTAATTTTAATTCACGTACCCTTCATCGACAACTATGAGTTTACGAATTATAGTATTTCCATTCATAATAGTGATTGTCTTTACAGGTAGTACATTTAATACAACTATGAGTACATCTGACAAATCATACAATACTTTACATAATAATAATGAAATAATTTATTTTGAAAATCTGTAACGGAAATGTAACAAAATACGCAAAAAATAATAAACTATAAGTAATTGGTCCCCGCACTTCTGGGTAAGTTTTTCTCTTCAATAATGGCTTTTACAATCCTATTTCTCACATTTGGTGTGATCTCTCTTATCATTCTCATTACAACATCCATAGCTTTCATGCAATACATTTTAAAATTAGCATACTCTTATAAATTATATTCTAAATCATGTAAGAGGAATTATGTTAAATATAATATAGATATCAGTTATATGAACATTACCTTATGATAAAATAACATTTTTAACAGCAGAAAAAGCTAAAGATAAAAATTATTTATAAACAATATTCTTTGTATAAGAATAAGTACGAATAATTTTTTCATTGGTCGGACAAATTAATATCTTCACAAATGATAAATTTCTCACTCTAGACAAAGCAACATATAATTGTCCATGAGAAAAAATAGATCAAGGTAAATATATACCAACAAAATCTAACATTTGACCTTGCGCTTTATTTATTGTCATAGGAAAACTTAAACGAATAGTAAATTGTGTTCATTTGAACGGGAATGAAGGCTTCTCATCATTAAGAGGTATACATGGAATTCTAGATAGAAATGCTATTTTTCCTTTATAATGTCCAGTAGCTATTCCATTACATAATCCTTCGGGTGGATTAATATTTTGAAGTAATATCACTGGATAAGTTAGTTTTAATAGTATTTCATGAGAAGGAAATCCAGTAGGTATCAAAATATTCATAAAATCATTGGGAATTGTATCGTTATTATTATCTAAAGCTTCATCAAAACTATAATATCTAACCATCTCATTAGAAAAATATTGTATGAGAATATCATTTATCTCGTTAATATCTTCATTTTTCGGAGTAAGAATACATATATTCACCATTGATATTATATTATTTGGAAATTCATGTTTGTCACAAAAGACCGTATTTAATAAAGAATTTATTGATTCTGAATCATTCGTATATGGAATAAACATTGATTTTGGCAGTTATACTTGATAAATATTGAGAAAATGTTGGATCCAATAATGATCTCATATTCATAATCAAATGAAATCTTTGAAATTTCGGCCATAAATATGAACTTACTAAACTAGACTCAATGATTTCACATCTAGAACCTTTCAGAATCACTGGAAGTACTAGACAAAAATCACCTCCTTACACAATAACTTTTCCACCTAATATTGCACAATTATCATTTTTATCTTGAAGTAATCGATCAAGTGCTTCAATTGTTTGTTTTTTGACAAGATGTCTCATCCTAAATAATAATTTTAGCAGCTTGTAATAAATGAGCCAACCTTGATTGTTTTGGTATACCGTAGTTGACATTTTCTGTAACATCTAAAAGTATCTTGAATCTTGAATGAGCTGTACGACCACCAGGTAAAATCGACGCTGCCACTCTAGAAGATGTTGCAAGCGCAACAAAACCCTTCGATCTTGTTGTTGCAAGAATAACACGATATAAAAGGTTTTTCCACTACCACCAGGCCCATCGATAAAAAATGCTCCTGAATTTCCTTCAAAAACCTTCTCTAATATTGCATCGTACGCACGCCTCTGTTCAATATTCAGCTGTTTCACTGCACTAATATCGTTTTCATCAACAATAATTTTTAGTTCTTCATCTATTTCTTTGAAATTCTTATCTTTAATGCCGGAATCCATATTCTTATCAAATAATCCAAAATCTTTGATTGATCTTCCCATATATTCGAGGAATGTATTTATCTGCTGCAATACTTTAATCCTCACAATATTTGGAGTAAACATCATTCTAGAATAATCTTCTGAAAGTAGTTGATCAAATTTCAACCAAAACCTTTTAGGATAAGATGGATTAGAATATATTAAAATCATTGCGAAAAGTTGTCTAAGAGCATTTGACATTTGATATTTTGATGCCTCCTCTACACATTGATCTATACAAAGATCGAAATTTAACAGACCATTAAGTAACACAGAATCACGGAACAATGAAGCGACACTACCATAAATAGTCAATAGATCATCAAATGAGGTAGGTTCTTTAATTTGCTTTAATAACATACGTAAATAATAACGTTTACCTTCCATTGGATTAACTACGACTATTCGGCCAATAGAATGACATTTTTTTCTGGGATTCTAAATTTTATCTCTTTCATTCCACAAAAAATGCTTTGGAAACTCTTTATATAACAACCTTCTAGCATCCTCACTAGTATTATTTATATTAAGAAATTCAGTTAACATAGTCCTTGAACGAAATTCATAATTAACATTAATCAAGTCATCATTCTTCCTAAATGTCATAGGTTGTTTGTACGGAAGATGTAATTGCAAATTTATAACTACTGGGTTAATTTCATTGAACACAAACGAATATATTCTCCAAATAGCTTTAGGTGGAGAGACCCATCTTGCATTTTAGAATGAGTTAATTTCATAAATATAAGAGGACTCATTTGCAGTCGATACACGAAAGCAATTTGATCATGCCCCTTGTATATATACTTATACAAATATTTCACTGCTTTGATAGTTGAAAAAATTTCTACATTTATATGATAGTCATACTTAGCTAATGAATAGGGGTTATGTGGCACAACTCATTGATTGTTTAACTTCGCACCTCTAATGATGATTGTCGTGCCATCATCACGTTGTCTATATCTCGGATATCCATCTTTTCTTTGGGTATTCTCATTGCAAAATGCCTTAGGATAGTTGTTTTTACATGTTCCATCTTTTCGCATACATGCATTTTGAGGATTCAATAAACCGCATGGTCCATGCATCATATATTTGATTATCATTCTTGATAAATGCGGATTTTTATGAGAAATCAAAATTTTAGCAGAAACAAAATTGTCATAAGATTCCGGTGCAATAATTTTAGAGGTGTGAGATAGGATAATGAGGAAGTGAGCATGCGGCAGACCTATTTTTTGAAATTTCACAACATGAACATATGCAGCCATAGGACCAAAGATTTGTTTCTTAAACAAATCAATTTTTAATTCCTTCAATTTTGCATGGAATATTCGGCTCACTAAATTAGGTCTATTTTAACTATCCTCAGTTGGAGTCATTTTTTTTATTTTTTACCAATTTGGATTACAAGTCATGGTAAAATTTATATCAGGCTTAACAAAACATTGAACTAAAGACATAGCATCCATACATCTTTTTTGCATATCACGAGGACTACTAATGAAAGATGCAGGAAGATTGATCCTTCGTCCTATTTTGTTAGCATCTCGTTCACCAGCATGGACACTATCAAGTATTCCTTGATATAAGTCCGCTCTTATTCCATTTTGTTGGTTTTAAAGATAATCAAGCCTTGAACTTTCGAGCTTTATGTACATGTCTACTACATATTGTTGGAACAATCTACCAGAACGTAATAATATTGAGTTGCTATCCAAACAAATTTGGAGTTTATAGCAATAGAACTCATGACAAGAAACCATATTTCTTTTGTTGTTCTTCAAATAAACATCATTTTGCATTAATCGTTCTTCTGATATGATGTTTTCCAAAAACATCAAATTTTCAATGCATAAAATCTCTCCATCTCTCCTATTAATCCCTTTGATAAATTGATGCCATCCATTTTCTCCTGAAGGAAATAATAATGGATATTACAGGGGGTCATAACATCCAAAGTAGTATTGTGTTATGTGTTTATTTCTAGATTTATCCTGAATAATAATATCACAAGTCGAATGATCATAGGTTGTAGAATCTCGAACCCAAATAGTAGCAACTTGGGAGCTAGAAGGAGCATTATATACACTTTGATCCAAATCAATGTCACTATGAATACATACATCCTGTGATTCTAAATTTGGAACATCTTTTAATGATCGGAAGAATCTAACGTAAGGATTGAAACATAAGATATGTAGGATTTTTTCAAGAATAACAGGAGTTAATTTTCTTGAATTGTATAATCGATTTTCTATTTCATGATCAGTATTGTAGAAATAGAGTTGTAGATATGAATGATGGTCATCAAGTGGTATAAGTTCATTTATATAGTGATAAACTTGACCTTGACACTACAAGAAATATGACATTTTACAATAGGTAGAAAATCCTGTGAAAAGTAATCTATAGGGTTCTCGCGGTTGCTGTGACAACCCCACATATTAAAATTTTACGTTTTCACAAGGCGCAATGCCTCCTATGACGAATCCTGTGGTCTCTCACTTTTTACAGGGTTTTCTGACTCCTGCCAAAAGTAAATAAATAGGTTTTTAGACCCCTGTTGAATGTATTCAACATGTATTTTAAATACTTGTGAATTAACATTCACAAGTATTTTTGTGTCCTATTAAATCAGATATCATAAGATATTTTGCATCTCATTAATATAGTTTTTGGTTATAAAGAGATTTTTCTGACATTTTATAATTACTATTTTTTACAATCAATTTATATGCACCGTTTACGTCCCTATTTTAACATTCAAATTTAATATATTACTGGACTAAAAGGCATTCATACATCATTTCAATTTCATAAAATATCATCGAAATGTATCATCCATAAGTATCATCCAAAAGTATTAGTACTTAGTTAGTCTATTAATACAATAGTATCATCATTCGTTTCAAAAAATAAAAAGCATCTAAAAGTTTCACAGATGCTACAAAATAATTTCAAATTTTCACTGATAGTTTCATATTTCAACTCTTCAAACTTTGATGCCATGTTGAAAAGTCTCAAGTGATTGTAGGTCTTGTATGTTCCACATAAAATATAGAATCATTGGGACAAAAGATCCAAAAAACACAACCTAAGTACACTCCCCCACCCCCAAGTATCCTTAGGTGTATTTTGACAAAAAAACACAAGTTGAATTAACAAAATCTTCACATATTAGAGCCAATTCCCAACATTAATTGCCAAAGAGATAAATTTAAAAAATGACATGCATACAAGACTATCATAAGCAACATTGATAACCAATAAGAATCCACTAAGTTAAACATATTTGTGTATGCTATGGTCTATTAAGTCATCAATGTTAAAAGCACGTCTTTGACATTTGGTAAATACATTGTGATTTGCATACATGCGGTTATGTTTTCTATACTTTTACCAATAACCAAGCATATATGTTAAAGTTAAAATGTTGATCTTGTCGCTCAAAAATAGGTCATAGCTACATCATAAATATAATTTGGTTAATTAACTTACAAAAGGGCAAGATGCTTCTCCCATCCACTCCAAATTGCAAGGATCAACAATCTAGTCATTTGTTCTAACAAGCACAGCGCAAAATTCAACAGAAAAAGGCAAGCACAGCGCGAAATTCAACAGAAAAAGGCAAGCACAACACTAATGAAATAACTTACTATAGCCAAACATAGTTCCTCTCTCACAAACCATCACATTTGGATTTCCAGCCAGCCTAACCTTCTCAACAGAATTTATCATTACCTGCAAATAAGAATACTCTAGAGTAATGATAAAGAATTATGTGTTTACTGAAGCACAGGCAGTAGTGATTACGATTTCTCTAGTCAAGAGAATTTACTCACAGAAGAAGCACAAAACTGGCATTTCTTGATATTTATAATCTTTCCTATCTTGGCTACTGCAATTAAAAGATCTGTCTGTCACAACACATTGTCATAAAAAAGACAAATGAATTTGTCAACTATCTTTAAGACACAAGCTCCTGAAAATTCTGAGCATGAAGACACAAGTTTCTTGATCAACAAAGACTAATTGCACTTGACAACATAAAAATGCAGGAATGTGAATAATTGAAGTTTAGTAAAATGCACTAACAACACTTACACATTTTTAATCTATTAACAATGAGAATGTTGACTCATTTGACTCTCATATACTTGAAATAAAGCTAATAAATTTCCTGGGGTCTTTGAAAGTACAACATAACAACAAACATAATTCATCATCAAACAGCCCCAGTCCCTCTCATATCTCAACAACATTCAGCCTCTTGATTTTAATTTTCGCCATAAACCCTCATCTCAATTTCTCTTGATACTAGTTACACCTTCAAGTTACTCCACACACCCCATTCTACACCTCAAACTTTATTGCCATAAATAAACAAGGAAGCAAGTTAACTTTAGTAACCAGAATTAAAAAAAAAGCAAGATAACACATTTTAAAAAGCTTATAACACATTTCAAACTTCAGTTATTTGATGACAGTTTCCATACAAAATTCAGTCAGATTATACACTAAGAAAATTGTTCCCAAAACCATAACTACAATGCAGGATCATAAGTGGGTCTTGTACATTAGAAACCTTTTTTAAAAAGCTCATACGCTTGTAAACTAAATCAGCAGCACCCAAATTTCAAATAAAAAATAAAAGATAAAACAAAGGATTAATATGGAAGAACTTACCAGTTTTTTACCTTATAATAATGA
The DNA here is from genome assembly GCA_003255025.1 of Datisca glomerata. Classification (NCBI taxonomy): domain Eukaryota; kingdom Viridiplantae; phylum Streptophyta; class Magnoliopsida; order Cucurbitales; family Datiscaceae; genus Datisca; species Datisca glomerata. The sequence goes on from QANY01012956.1 coordinate 338,409, forward strand.
TGCTATACATTCATAAGCCACAAAAGTATTCAACTTCATTATATCAAAATAAGTTGTTTGACGTGTCTTCTTTATCGTCTTCATATGCCTATAATAAAATGAATAAATTTGAATAGAATACACAAGCAAAAACACACCTTATGCTATTCTTAAAAGAGACTAGTGATATTTATAGTTTATACGAGAATGATCAACTATCCAAAGTGAAGCTTCCAGAACACTTGCTGGGAAGATTTGCTGCAATACTCGACAAACCTAGAACTGCATGAATATGAAATATGCATAGAAAACCTCTCCTTCAATTTTCCCATGTTGTCATCAGAACTTGTTATGTGTTCATCATCATTACCCGATTCATCGTTGAAGTCTAACAGAGAAAGCGCATTAATGTACCCATCTTTGCAATCTGGCAAAATCAATAAAGCATTGCATAAGCGAGCTGGTCAGGAAATACTATGAAGTAGAAGAGGAAACAAACCTTCAATTGACCAGTAAGAAGAGGCCTCATATCTGTCATTAGCATCTTAAATTTGTTCAAAATGTGAAAAAGTTTTAGATCCTTCGCTGTGGTCAACTATTATTGTTTCCCATCATATGTTCCTTAACACATCTAGATCCTGAAAGACAATAAAAATGTCAACATGATACATATAATGAGTTGCAAGGTGATAATATTGCATTGAGGCAAAACCTTTTCATGACAAAATTAAAGAAAAATCTTTAAAAAACAAGATAATAGTTGTAGCAGTTTACTCAGAAGATTAGAACTATAACTTGCTGAGGGGACCATAATCTTTATGCCACAATAACTAAGCGAACTATCTACCACTTCTCTAATCCATAAGAATCACGGAGCACCTTTTTCCCACTTAAAAGATCTAGTTAATCCTTGAACAATATCCAAAGCTCCCTTCCTCACCTACATATAAGAACAATCAGAGAAACAATTCATTAACCAAATATGCATTTTCCTCGGAACTACTTTTTCCTTCCACGCCTAAACCAATGAGATTATTATACGCCTCGGTTGTATATTTATGGCTTGAGCACGCCAAAAAGCACCTAATTGACTAATTGATTTTAAGTTGCAGAATATTATTAGGCTCAAAACATTCAATGTGATATTTGGGTTCATGAAAAGCAGGATAAGTGTTAGACTATGTGATAAGAACAAAGCACACATAAAAGTATCACACCAAATGCAAGATTGATTTGCATTGGAGCACAAACAACAAAAAACCAAACAATTTGTGCGATGTTTCATTTGCTAGAAGTGATAAGGAGCAAGAAACTTACTTGAGGAGAAGGTAAGGATAGAGAGCCTAGCAGTTCTTCCAGGTCGGTTGCCATTGCTCGCTCTTCCCTGTTCGTAGAGGCACCGAGCGAGTCGTGTATTAGTCGATCAAAGTCAAATCCCTAAATCATTGCAAACCTAAATTCTATCATGAGTCTCTAGACCCATCCAAATACCACTAAAATTCATGGAACCCTGACCTAAATCAGCAAGGATCCTTTGCTCAGAACTCGAACATGCCTTAAATCACATCCAAAACTCAAAAGGGTAAGAAACATGTAAAGCAAACTCACCTAAACAAAACATGCTTGACGAATCAACCTACACATATCCCGTCACAAGATCGTCATCAAGATGAAGATGTTGACTTAATAGATCGAAAGAGATGCTCCTCTGCCTACCCCGTAGTCGCTTTGAAGGAGGAAGTCGAACGAGATGCACGATTGTCGCAAGAGCGAGATAAGCAAACTCAGAGCTAATAGATACGAGAGAGATCGAAGAAAACTGAAAACCTCTGAGAAGGAATGACGGGGAACCATGAAGAGGAGAGACAGAGAGAGAAGATAATAGAGAGAAGCTCACAAGCCCTAGTTCATTCTCTATTTTTGAATGAGAGAAAGAAGCTAATAGAGAGAGAGAGAGAAAGAGAGAGACAAGCTAATAAACGAGGATCTACTCTCTCTTCTTCGACGAAGGAATCGCTGAGCTTCTCGAGAAGAAATCAAGAGAGAAGTGTGAAGAGGGAAGGGTTTGGGTGTAATCGAGAGAGCTCTTCAGTAAAACTCACTCCCGCATTTTTTTTGAAGTCCTGCTTCCCTTAAAATTCACCCCGCTTAGTTTTTTAACTTTAAACAGGAATTTTTTTATGGAATTCATAGACTCTTGATGTTTCGAGTTTATAGGAGCCTATATTTAAATCTTGTAGAATGTCATATTTATTGTAGTGTGAATTCGAAATGTATATATTCCCTTGTTCCTCCTTGATAAGTCCTTATCACATTTAACTTCAGAAGATGTAAAAGCCATCGTGTTGTTATATGTACGTATATGTTTTTGAAATTCAACAGCCTCATCATCCATAGAATAATATAGAGTATTCAAGTCTTCCGATATCGACTGAGAGGCTAAAATAACTTCACCATTGGAACAACAAAAACCTTTCAACTCATGAGAAAACTTTGTAGCGTAATAGAATTCACAAACACAAAACAGATGAGAGTAATAAAGGCTCAGAAGGAATATGTACATTATCTACAGATGATGATATCTTCTTTCTAGCATAATACTCTCTACCTCTTTCACAACTACTTTCCTTCTTTTCTTCAGATAACTTTGAATATTCCGTAGAATAATATAAAGTCTTCAAGTCTTCTGGTATCGACTGATAGGATAAAATAACTTTACCATTGGAACAACAAAAACCTTTCGACTCATGAGGAAACTTTGTAGCATAACATAATTCATAAACAAGAACATATGAGAGTAATAAAGGCTCAGAAGGAATATGTACATTATCTACAGATGATGATACCTTCTTTCTAGCGTAATACTCTCTACCTCTCTTACGACTACTTTCCTTCATTTCTTCATATAATTGTGAATTTTTACTTCGAATATGATGGGAGTTTTGTTGCGAAAACATTTTACCTTAAAACGAGAAAATGTTGTAGTTAAATTCAAAATTATTGTTAAAATATAACTATAAACACCATAAATAAGATATATATATATATATACCATTTTTTCAAACTTCAACTTTCAAGAAAATCACTTTTAATTTTAGGTAAGAAAATAACATAAAACGTTTCTACAAATATACTACAAATATACACATATTATTTATCATAATATAAGTTCATCAAAATATAAATATATGATACTCAAATTTTAATCTTAAAATTATTCCATAAGACACACACTACCAGAAAATTATCAGCAGAGATACGTATTATATCACATTGATAATAACAATCATTAGAAAAGATAACGCAAATGTAGTTTTTCAATAACGAGTCATTTTTAGTTTCCTTCATTTTCGATTTCTTCTTCATTTATCCATTTTACATCTTGGGTTATATATGCAAACACATAATAGTTGTACCCGACTCATTGGATTGATCTTGTTGAGTAGGAGATTTCTTTCTTTCAGATCAGTGATTTCTAGGGGAAGAAACTATTCGTGAATGGACATCTATAGGTTTGTGTTGTATCACTGCATATTGTATGTCAGCATGCACACACGATTAGTAAATATTAGCATTATACTGCCTCTAATAATTAGTTATGAATCACATTTTTTATCACGATTTCATATTTTATAATCATATCAAAACTTCAATCGTAAAATTAAAAATCTTAATACAAAGAAAATAGTAAGCAAGAATAAGGTCCAAACAAATCATTTATAACAAACTTTCACACTTACATAACATAATCTTACCGTATAGTAGCTTTTAAGGAGAATTGATGGAAGGAGACATAGATAGAAAAAAGTTCTTATGTTTGACAACCTGAGAAAGAACACAAGTACCGCAATTTTTATAATAGAAGTCTAACTAACAACAAGTAAAAACTCACTTTTTATAATCATATTAGAACGATAAACAGTTAATAATGTGAAGAAAATAGTCAGGAAAAAAATATGACTGTTACTAAAGCTCTCTTATTATCACATTGACCTCCTATTAGTGTAAGCTAATTTTTGTATTACAAAAAAAGAATAAATAATTGGGTACATTTTTAATGCTATTGATTAACAATATCGTTTTATGATTTTATTAAATTATTACTAAAATATAATATGATACTTATCATATAAAAACATGTAAATATTCCTCACATTACTCTACTTCAAACATATGAGATGTCTTATTTAATTTGCTTCACAAAGGAAAGAAGAATAAATATGTCGACGTTCATTAATCAATGTGGAATAAATTTGAGATCTTAATTAATAATTTATGTCAAATTATTGAAATATCACAACATTATATAAAGTACAAACACCTATGAAGCGAGCAATCTAATTGTAAAGAAAACAATATAACTGTAAAGAACAATACAATGAAATCTTTGACTACAAGTTAGGTACTTCAAATGCAAACATAACCATAAATACCTAATAGACACTTTTACAAATAATAATACACTCAATGATAGTGCGGTTCACAGTTATACTTGACTAAAATAAAAGTCACCTTAAATAGAAAATAATCATATTTTGTACACTATAGTTTGAATAAATATAACATTTTGATATACCTGAAAATAAAATATAAACAAATTAAAGACGTGACCAATTCTTCAAAAATCTGAAAATAAAATGAGAAGAAAATAAACAGTTCATAACAAAGAAAAAATTCAATATTAGAAATCAACTTATTATGAAAAGAAAATTTTAACCTCCTTTTGGAACAAAATGAAAAGATTTAAAAATTCATAATCTTAAGCATCAAACACATTCATCGATGACAACGTAAATATGAAACTGTAAATCTAATAAATATCGAATTATTCATTTACAAAAGTGTCTATTAGGTATTGATGGTATGACTCAAGTCAACCCGATACTATAATTAAAATATTAATAGGGCTTAACAAAAATCATCGCAGCCAGTAACAAGAACCCTCCGTCCAAGAAGAGAATGAGAGAAATGAATCAAAACACCCTTAACCTAAGAAGAAAAAGAGACTTAAATATTGAAAAATCAACGGTTGAGATTGAACAAGTTTAACGGCTCAGATTTAATCTCACCAACTAAACGAAGGGCTAAGATGAAAAAAAATCCAACGGTTCAGATTCAGTCAACAATATAAGCCACAGAAATGACTAACCAATGAAATGACTAAATAACACTCGTTCAACTCAAATTTACAGCCCATCTCACACTATCCTACACACGGCTCAAACTAACTCCTAATTAGCCTCAAATTCTAGAGACAATAGAGGCAATATAAGTGTTGGAATTCTAAACAACAAAATGACTCAAATAACCCTCGTTGAACCCAAAATTACAGTCCATCTCACACCATCCCACACAGCCCAAATTTCAGGAACAATCCAGACAACAAAAATGTGAGAATTCACTCTTTTATTATAAAGTAAGATATTATTCTTTAATGTTATCATTTCTATGCCTCATTATAAAATAATGTTATTGTTTTTTTGTAATATAAGAATATAAAAGCATCAGATTTAATATCCAAACATAATAATAAATATCAGCAACAAGATAGTGAGAAACTGAAAACGACATATATGACATAATCACATAATCATATAGTCAAATAAAATTTCAGAGTTAAAAACTGTGTCGGTAGAACTCCAACTCCTTGATTACTTGCTGATTATCAGTTTTTTAGGGAACTGATCATCATCAGTAGACTATTGGTAAAATTTGTCAAACATTGGCAGATTTTGTTGTCAAGCTCCTTAATAAATTATGGACTGCCGTCTGAACACTTCCATCTAAGAAAGATCCTGACGAAAATGGAAATCAGCCGGTTAAACAAAGAACTTCTAAAAAACTTGTTTCAAAAGATCACGGAATATCAAAAGAACGATTATTAAGTCATTACCTTTAATTAGCATTTGGAGGAAAAATTCACATCATAGCTCAAATTGATCCCTTGCAGCAAATGGTGTGTCATTAAGCTTCACTTGAAACAATCAATACATCGATTGATCGATCTGAGCCGACTGCTTCAACAATTTGTCCAACTTAGGTTCTTCTCTCACATGCAGTTTTAGCCAATACAAAGTTCTCACTTCACCCATAAGTGATACTCTTATATCTTCTTCACAGAATTACCTTTGTGTTTATAGATAGAGCTACAACTCTAACCAGCATCACTAAATCACTATATGACACAAGTATACGTCATTATATCTATGTCCAGCCAAATCTCTTGAAAGACAACCCTTGACTTTGTTAAGACACTTCTTCAGTTCACACTTCCATCCAGAATACAATGTCAGGCCTTGCTTCTTTCTAAAATAAGAAACTCACCAAGAAGATACCTCTTCCAGAATAAGAATTGTTGTCAGATGCATCCCCTCTGTGTAAAGCCATTCCAGGTAAATTTAATTATCAGAACAGGAGTTAAGCACACTAGTTGTCTGGACTGTTTAAGGATTAAAACGCCCTAAAATTTTTACTAGCGATAGTAATATGTTGAAAACAAATGAGTAATACAAATTTATAGTGGTTCACCCTTAATGCGAGAGCTACATCTACTTTACCAGAATAAGAATTGTTGTCAGATGCATCCCCTCTGCGTAAAGCCATTCCATGGAAATTTAATCATCAGAACAGGAGCACGCTAAATGTCTGGACTGTTAAGGATTAAAACGCCCTAAACTTTTTACTGGTGATAAATTGAAAACAAATGAACACAAATTATAGTGGTTCACCCTCAATGTGAGAGTTACATCTACTTTACTGCAGCAAGTTTTCACTATAATCAAGAAGAAGTCATTTACAAGATAAGCTCTCAAGCCTAACGTCTCTCTCTCTGTTTCGCAATAGCACAACCGGCTGCCTAATATCTTTTATATAGTGAGGATATTAGGGCAACCTAGTACATATACAAAATACCCAAAAAACCATGGGTACTAAACATACGCATAGAGAAAATTTGTTTAGGCTTTACACTCTGACATGGACTCCTAAAAGAATCACATATACATCAAGAAACATATGGGTTATGACTAAGCAACCTCCTTTTTGTTTACTGATACAATATACACTAACAAGTAACCGGTCAAATGTTTTCAATACTTACAATGTCTTTGCTCAAGGCTCATCAATGCAGTCTTTAACATTTGTCTCGCCTTCCTATCAGGTGTGCAACCCGCATTTTCCATTTCTTTAAAAATTTCTGGTACCTGGCCAGTACAGGTAAAGTATGTATCACACAGACAGTCACTGTGTTAAACTAGGTTTAGCAAGATATCGGATTAAGTTAAGTTTCGAGTCTGTTCTGCATCACTTTTATTCTTAAATGATAAAACATCATGTGCAATGATCAATACTTTTACATAGATTCAAGCTCATAATGCCATGCGGCTTAAAGTGAGATGGGGACAACAGTGTAGTAAAGTGGATGACAAGGATTACACACCTTATCAAATTTCTTTGCTCGAATAAACGCCTTCATGATTGTACTGTAAGTAACAACGTCCGGACTGATACCCTTTTAGAAAATAGGAACAGCACGATTAGAATTGAGCCTGGAAGCATGAGCAGTCTTAGTTATAGTGCACGCTTTCCTATTGTAAAAAGACAGGACATACAATTTCTTTGATATTGTGATAAACTGCCAACGCCTCCATATATCTACCAGAATTACCAAAGGCATTAATAAGCACATTCAGCATTATAAGATTAGGTTCCATTCCTTCTGCTTCCATGAGCTGAAGAACTTTTACTGTCTGTTCACATGATCCCTGTTCTTGAAATAAAACAAAAAATTAATTTTATTACATAACTGGTAACTCAATATATATTCAGCTAAAATGAATAAAATTGTTCACAGTAATTGGTATATCTTCAAGTAGCTAAGTTATTAATTTGTACATGGTATTATAAGTACGAACTCTACTGCCTCCCCAGCTGAATGCACTCTCTTGGTCACGGTCTTCTTAAAAAGCAACTCCAACAGAGGCACAGGCATAGTTAAAGAAAAAAGATATATTGCCTTCAAGAAAATTCATGACAATTCCCGAGAGGATACTTCTCTACAGCAGAGATGTGTAAATTCTCTTCGATTGTCTCTTATAATTTGGGATAAACAAGGCTAGCTCCACACCAAAGTAACAGATGCCCCGTACAAACAATTCTGAGCTAACCCTTCTAGCTGTACCGACCTCACATGTAATTTATGTTATTTGTGTTTTGGTCTCTTTGGCTTATAATTTCCGCTTTAGAAGGAAAAAGGAGTAGAAGGGGATACGAATTCCATCCCATTATATGCTTTGAAGAAAACCAAATTTTAAACTCACGGAATTTCATTACATAGACAAGATAAATGACAATATCTAAACCGGAATACTGGACATCAAACCAACAAGGGCATGGTCATTACAGGCATGAACCAAAAGACGATCTTAAAAACGTATCTAACTAAGCTGGTGTATTTCAAAGAGAATGGTTTCATACTAGTTTATATCATTCATTCGTAATTAGTTGATTCCATGTCAATACTTCATTTTGGAAATGCACATATAGATGCACAGACACAAATATATGACTACGTATCCACACAAACGCACATAACTGGCAACTACATAACTAAAATATATGAAAAGTACAATAGCTTGCCAGTAACCGTTGAACTTTTGGTAACTACATATCAAATGCATGCTCTTCTATAGGTTTATTTCATAAATTTTGTCATATTTTCCACAATACACATCAGATTTGAACCACTAATCATTGTTTTTCTATCAGTGTTAATATTCAGACAATTAAAAAGAACATTGAGACAAAGCCGGCACAAGAAGTAGGCGGAGTAGAGGCAGCAGTTATGGGTTCAGGTGTGGCTAAATAAAGATCCCCGTCTGGGGTTTCTAACTCTGGAGAGAATTCATAAAATATCTGCTGTCAATTTGACATAAGCATGTACAGATATGACATCTCTCCGTTTACCATGCTCAATAGACTATTTGAGTTACCATTAAGCCATGATACATGTTTTGGATATGACACTAATGAAGCAACATAGTTGTTTATTTGCTTTGCAGTGTCTAGAGAAAAATAAAATCAGTAGGGTTCTCCCTTTCACATGCTGATGTCGAACTCAAGAAATATCGCGGTGTGTACAGGGAGCTAAGAATTATTGAATACAACAAGAATGCTGGTCTAATTTAGTGAATAACTAAAATCTACAAAGAAAGAAAACAAATTGAAGAAAAGAGAAACAGACCCACACCTGCTGAGCATAAGCATTTGCTATAACACAAAAGATGCTGATTGAGAGTTGAAGACCTTCAGACTTCAGGGATGATATACAATCTTCAGCATCCTGAAACCTCCCATATTGCCCATAAATATCAACTAAAACGGCGTAAAGTTTTGCACTTTTTTCATGCCCTCTGCACTTCATATTTTCAAAATTCCTTTTTATCACATCCCACTTCCCCTTCTCTCCCAAATGGCTAATTAACATAGTGAATATTTTTGGATCAGGATACATCCCTTGTTCTTGCATATGGGTAAACAACTCAAGGGCCTTGGTAATATCCCCTGCCTTACAATTCCACCGGATCAAAGAATTCCAAGTTGAAATATCAGGCTTTACACCTTCTTGTTGCATTTTGCCAAACACTTCTAAAGCTTCAAGTACCTGACCATATTTCCCAAATGTATCAATTACGCTGTTATATATATGTTTGTCAAGTGGAACCCCCATTTCTCTAATCTCTTCAAGGATGCCCACAGCTTTCTTCCACATGCCATTGTCCCTATATAGAACAATAACCTTACTATATACAAATGAGTTCAGTTGAAAACCCTTCTGCTTCATTTCATTTATAATAGACCAAGTATTTTCCAACCGCCCAGCACTAACATAGTAATCCAAAAGGATCTCATATGTTTCTTGGTTCCTCGCAATACCCAAATCACTCATTACCGACTGAACAATAAATGCAAGATCCAACATGCCTTTCTTCAAGAACCCTCTGAGCAAAACATTGCAGACTGTTACTCTCGGTTTGAACCCAAAAAATATCATTTCTTGAAATATAGCATCAGCTTCCAAAGTTCTACCCACACTTCCAAGGGCTTCAATCAAGTAAGTGTAAGACATTAAACTAGCATTGTAACCTAAAGCTTCCATTTGAGCAAGAAGGCCCAGGGCACCATCGACATCACCAACTTTGCAGCAGTCACGAATTGAGCAGTTGTATAAGTCACCAGATAGTTCCCCTCTATTGTTACAACCAGATGGAACCTCAATTAACATGGGTTTATCATCCACTACTGCTCTTCTGACGTTAATATTCCGCATCAAACGAGTAAGAGGGTCACAAAACCCGTACATCATCTGGTGTCTCATCGAACTTGGACAGAACGAGCAGGCAGGGATAATGCCATTAGTGGAAGATAGGGATACCGATTTGGGAAAGATAGTGGATTCCATCTTTATGCTCTTATAAAATCCCTTCTAGCTCTGCAACAGAGAACCACCAAGAGGACTTATAACTGAAATGAAGTATGTGTTGGATAAGTTAAAACTAATTAAAAGTGATATGTTAAAGTTTAGATAATTAGAATTTTAATGTATCTGATAGATTGTAAATCATTTAATATATAAAGATTTTAGAGTAAATTCTATTTTTATGATGAGCTAAAATAAAAATATAAAAGATGTATCATCTATAAGTGGTTATGGTTTTCAAGTCACACGATAACGGAAAATCATTCGATTCTCCCTAATATCTCATCGTTAGAGAGAAAACTGGGAAGTTTTATCAAAGGGGACTCTCAGATAGAGATTCGTGTAGATCTGAAAGGCCAACCGCTCGGCTCTAAACAATGATCTATCATCATGGATTCAGGTACGCTTCCGCTCTATATTGATTTGGTTTTTATTGAGATACGGTTTATACCGAAATAGATTTTGAATATAACAAGTGGTATCAGGAGCGACTCATGTTAAATCATTGAGAATCGATCTATTAAATTCTAGACCCACGATTATAGGTGTTTTTATGTTTGCGTTTTGGTATCTTTGAATTTAATAATTGTTTGACGATGTATTAGGTTTGAGAATACATTTTTTTGGTTTTGGAACAACCGGCAGGCCGTCGCACAGTCGCCGGTGGAAGATGATCGGCGCGGCAGTTTGGCCACGCTGGCAAGGAGAAGCCACGGCCGTCTAGCCGTGGCGGCTAAGGGAAGTTGTGGCCTTGGCCACGACTATTAAGGAAAGTCGCAACCTTGGTTGCGACTGTCAAAAGAAGCCGCGGCTTTGGCCGCAGCACCAGAGATGTCGTGGCCTGGCCGCGGCGAAGGAGACACCACGGTCTGGCCGCTTGGCCCCCAGCCCCTTAGGCGAAACCCTAGGGTTTGACACGAGTCTGGTCGATCGACCTGTGTATAGTTTAAAAACAATTATTTGGGCTGTGGGTCATTGACCCACAGCATTCGGAGATGTTGCGGGCTAAGGCCACAACACAAAGAAAGGGGCTGGGGTTTTCCAACCCCTCCTCTTTTCTTTTGTTTAACTTTTTTTAATTAATACTTCTTTTTAATTATTCAAATTAATTTAAGATTAATTTTATGAATCAATTTTTAAATTAATTTTTAAGGATCGTAAAATTAATTTTAATTTAAGGATTACAAATAAATTTTTTTAAATTTTTTACCGATTTTTTGGTTAAAATAATTTCAAAACAATTTCAAAGGATTATAAAATTAATTGTTTATCAATTAATTTAAGGTTTAAATTTGGTACAATTTTAAATTGGAACATTAGTATGTTATATATATATTTTAAGATGAATTAGTTGAAGCAACATGTCGCCGAAGTGACGTCTCTTGTGATTATTATGTAAGTTCACTTACCCGAATTCGCTACAAATTAAATTCAACAACTAATGACTTGGAATCCAAGGATCCCAGATCACAACAAATTCATATAATATCTACAATTATTTAATTAACTAAGTGAGGTTGGAAGTAGGTGGAAACCACATCGAATGTAAATTATCAAGCGATTTTAAACGGTTCAACAAGGTTCGGGTGATCTGAATTGGTTCGGTTCTGCTGTTTTGGGCCGATTCGACTGGGTCGGGTTGAACCGGACTGGTCTGGTCTGACCCGATCTGATTAAAATGGTCTGGTTCAGGTGAACCGGTTCAAGAGAAGGGGGAGAACAGAAAAGGGAGACAAAGAAGAGGGAGAGAAAGACGCAACAGAGAGGGGGAAGACGAAGGAGAGAGAGAGAGACCGAGAGAAGCAGAAATAGAGGGAAGAGGGAGACGGATGAGAGATAGAGAGAGACACAACAGATAAAGGGAAAGACATAGGAGAGAGATACCGAGAGGGAGGCATAGAGGGAGACCGAGAGAAGTAGAATTATTTGGATCTTGATGAAACTTTTATTGTATCATCCTTTAGACGGAATTTGATTTCTATTTCTCTTTTAGACAAAGCTGGTTATGTTTATTCTTTTGAAAATGAAAATTTTGGTTTGTTTCGTGATTCAATTTCAGTTGGTTCTGGTTTTTTATCAGAATATGATAATCTTTATTTACTTGAAATCTTTATTTACTTAAAGAATCCATGCAATTAAGTACATGAGGTACTAAAATAAAATTAATCATCGAGAATTCAGCTATGTATTGGTATAAGAGATTAGGTCACATCTCTAAACGGAGAATAGAGAGACTTGTATCAGACGAAATTCTTGGTCCCTTAGATTTCACAGATTTTGACGTTTGTGTTAGTTGCATAAAGGGTAAACAAACCGATGAAAGGAGATTTGAAGCCAATAGGACTCATGACATCTAAGAACTTATTCATACGGATATTTGTGGGCCATTCTCTTCGGTGGCTTGGAATGGTCAATAGTATTTTATAACGTTCATAGATGATTATTCTAGACATGGCTACATATATCTCATTTATGAAAAGTCACAGTCATTAGACATGTTCAAAAATTTTAAGGCTGAAGTTGAGAATCAACTCAACAAAAGATTAAGAGCGTCATATCTGACCGTGGTGATGAGTACTATGGCAGATATGATGGTTTCAGATGAACAACATCCATGACCGTTTGCTAAATTCCTAGAGGAATGCGGTATCGTCCCATAGTACATTGTGTCGGGTTCGCCCACTATGAATGGTGTTGCTGAAAAATGAAACAGAACGCTTAAGGACATGGTTAGAAGTATGATTAGTCATTCGACCTTACCAGAATTACTCTGGGTGAAGCACTTAAGGCTGCAGCATATATCCTCAAAAAAGTTCCAACTTAAGCGACTTCCAAAATTCCATATGAGCTTTGGACCAGCAAGAAACTTAGTCTAAGGCATTTGCACGTTTAGGGATGTTCAGCTGAGGCAAGGCAATATAGGCCTAATTAAAAGAAATAGGACTTATGGGCTGTGAGTTGCGATTTTGTTGGATACTCTGATAGATCCAGGGGGTACAAGTTTTATGATCCCACAACTAGGTCGATTTTTTAGATGGGAAATGCCTAGTTCTTTGAGGATTCTGAGTTTGTGAGGGGAGATATGGTTAGGGATTTTGCCCCTCGTGAGGAATATGTTGATATTCCCACAGGTGCTATTAGCATTGATCAGGACTGTGTTCCAGACCTTGTTCATAACACAACACAAGACAATATCAGAGAACCTTCCATTTAAAAGATTGTTTTGGAAGAACAAACTCCAGCGCTTCAAGAACCTATGCCATTAAGAAGATCCACTAGAAAGAGAAGAAGTGTAGTGCCAGATGATTACAATGTATTTCTCCAAGAAGATGAGGTTGACATTGGTGTGATGGAAGATGATCCGATCAACTTCCGTCAAGCCATGGAAAGTTCTAACTCTCAAAAGTGGATCGATGCCATCAATGAGGAAATTAAGTCCATTAAGGACAATGATGTGTATGATCTTGTTCCATTACCAGAAGGTGTGAAACTCATTGGTTGCCAATGGATTTTTAAGACCAAGAGGGATTCAAAAGGTAATGAGGAAAGATTCAAGGCTCGTCTTGTCGCAAATGGCTTTACGCAGAAAGAAGGCATTGACAATGAATAGACTTTCTCTCTGATTTCTACAAAAGACTATTTCAGGATTATAATGGCATTGGTAGTGTATTTCAATCTTGAGCAGCATCAGATGAATGTAAAGACAACGTTTATCAATGGTAACATTGAAGAGACGATCTATATGATGCAACAAAAAAACTTTGTGTCGGGAGACCAAAGAATATAGTTTGCAAACTTAAGAAATCCATCTATGGACTCAAGCAGGCATCTCGACAATGATATTTTAAGTTTCATTAAGTGATCATCTCAGTCGGTTTTGAGGTGGATGTAGTCAATGATTGTATATATCATAAGTTCTGTAGGAGCAAACGTATTTTTCTGGTTTTATATGCGGATGAAATTTTGCTTGCCAGCAACGATATAGGCTTATTGCACGACACCAAGAGATTTCTACTTAAGCATTTTGAGATGAATGATCTTGGTGAAGCCTCTTTTGTATCAGGAATCCAAATATACCGAGATCGTTCTTAGGGTATTCTTGGATTATTACAAAAGAGCTACATTGAAAAGGTCCTTAAAAGATACGACATGCATGACTGTAAACTAGGTGATATCCTTAGAGCTAAGGGAGACAAGTTTGGTCTCAATTAGTGCCCTAAAAATGATTTTGAGAAAAAGGAAATACAGAAGATTTCCTATGCCGCGGTAGTAGGGAGTCTAGTGTATGCTCAAGTTTGTACACGTCCTGATATTGCGTACGTGACTGATATGTTGGGAAGATACTTAAGCAATCCAGGCATAGACCATTGAAAAGTGGGTAAACGGGTCTTGCAGTATTTACAGAGAACAAAAGACTACATGCTCAAGTATCAGAGATTAGATCAGATTAAGGTCGTTCGGTATACTGACTCCAATTTTGCTGGATGCCAAGATAGCGTGTTATGGGGCATCCAATCATGGAATATGACTACAGAATATTGTCATAAGGCTGCAGATAGTGGACGGTATTGAGAGACACTCAAGTTATTTTGTGTCAATGACTCTGCAGTCCTTTATTCTAATAACAACTTGAGATCAACAAAGTCGAGGTACATAAACTTCAAGTTCCTGGTTGTTAAGGAAAAAGTTCAGAGTGGACAGTTGTCTGTAGAGCACGTCGAGACAAACTCCATGATTGCGGATCCGCTTACTAAGGGACTGCCACTCAAACAGTTTCATGAGCACATTGCTCTTATGAGTGTCATATCGGTTGATGATATTCGGTTTTTAGTGGGAGTTTGTGATTTTGGATGTTCTTCTTTATAGACATATTTTCAGTTATTTTGGTTTATGGATATTTTAAGGTAATTTTTACAGATATAAAGTTTTGGCTAATTCACACTCTGATTCTGGTATGGTTTGATCTCACTAAGGTTTAAGGAGGACCAGTTGGAAATAGGCATGTTAAGATCACATTACATGAAATTTCCATGTTACACATCTACATCATAATCCATGTCATTCAGTTGTATTAATATACGTGACTATTGATGGATTGAGTTACGATTGATGTAACATAGGCCGCTTTGATCCTATGTCAGTATGATTGATGGACCATATTAGTTATAGATACAATTCGGTAATGGCAGCAAAGTTGAACGCGATCACTTATTTTTTACAAAACATAATTATAAGGTTTAACACATAGTCCAAGTGGGAGATTGTTGGATCCTTAATCCAACATTTGACTTATGTGTAAAATAATTATGTGTCGCAGACTGTCAAATAAAATTAAACTCAATTAAAAGTGATCTACTAAGGTTTGGATAATTGAGATTTTAATGTATCTGATAGGTTGTAGACCCTTTAATGTGTAGAGATTTTAGGGTAATTTCTATTTTTATGATGGGCTAAAATAGAATTCTAAAAGATGTATCATCTATAAGTGGTTATGGTCCACATGTCACTCGATAACGGAAAATTATTATATTCTCCCTAATATCCTATCGTTAGAGAGAAAACTAAGAGGTTTTATCAAAAGGGGACTCTCATATAGAAAATCGTGCAGATTTTGAAGGCCAACCACTCGGTTTTAAACAACGATCTATCATCATAGATTGGGTACGCTTTTACTCTATTGATTTGATTTTTGGTGTGTTTAACATGAGATCTTGGGCTTTATTGAGATAAGATTTATACCGAAAGGGATTTTGAACCTAACGGTGTGGGGAACATCCAAATATTAGATTTTAGTTCGAACAACCAAAGTGCTTGAGAGCATTGAATAGCTGCAAAGCGATAGTGATGGCAAGGGGGAAATTCAGCAGAGGCGGGGCAGCAACGGTGAAAGGATATGCAACAACCGCAATTAGTAGCTCAGAGGAAGAGGAGACGCAGCAACAACAGAGAGAGAGAGAGATGATTGCGTAATAGAAGGATAACTTTTTTTTGTCAAAGTTACAATAGAAGGATAACTCTTGGGTGTTTGGATTATGAATTCTAACCACTAAACCTCTTTGACAAAAAAACACTAAGCCACCAGCTTGGGAAATTTAGTACTAATTTGCGAAGTTCATTTTCGTTTGATCAATTTGGTTATGATCAGTTTATTTCATGGAACTACCAACAAAACCGATGAGTTGGTTCCCACGTCCTAGGTTGTAATATAATTTTCCGTACTCTATTAAGGAGTAATAAATAATGTGAGTTGAAACAATGACTACTCATAACAATAAATGAAGAATAAGTGATATTTATTTAACAATATTAACATATTTTATCTATATCTAGTATATTAAAATGGACTGAAAAGGGTAAAAAAAATCTCCTTTTTGCACTTTAAAATCTATTAAAATATAACACAAATTAGATATTTCACCTCATTTCTCAATTAATTCATTTGATAATGTTTTATTTTTTATCTAATAATAAATTGTTTATAGTTAGTAAAATAAAATATTTTGATAATTTTATGTAATTAGAGACATGAATATCCGTAGATTGAGTTCAAGATCTTTTATAATTAATATTTAATTATAAGTCAACAATGTTTTGTTTGTTATAAATTTATTAATTAAATATTCTGTAATATTTATGTTATTAGTAATATGGAATTTCATATACATAAATTATAGAAAGACATTAATATATTTTGAATATGAGAAATTATCTCTTAATATGATATAATTATTTCTTAAGAATATGACAAATTGATAAACTAAACTATTTTTATACTACTTAAATAGTACTAAATTTTTAATATTATAAAGAAGCTATTATTACTACACTTCTAATTTAGATGTAGAATAATTTTTGAAAATGATTGTGTATTTATTTAATCGTTAATATTAATTTTAAATTATATGTACATTTTAAATTGGTTGAATACGTACAAAGAACATAGTGTCGACTAGTACAATTAAAAAACTTAATAAAACATGCATGTTTCATTCAATTTCTATATTCTGGATATTATTTATTTACATCCATAAAAACTTATAGAAACATGCATATAATGTTGAAAGCAAATATAGATTTCTCGACATGCATTAACTTATGACACGAGAGACATCATTATTAGAGTTTGGGGGTGCGAAAACTGACCAAACCAAACTAGGTTGAACAAAAAATGATCAGTTTGATTGATTTTTTAGTTAATTGTGGTCGTTTCGGTCTTAAATTAAAAAAAAACACTTTCAATTCCATCCAAAATTTTCTTACATTTTCGACTAGACCGGATCGCCTGTTTCTCCTCACATTTCTCTTGTTCTCTCATTCTGCATTTCTCTCATCTATCTTTAATGTTTAGTTTACAAATAGTAGTTTTAATTTTGAGTTTTTTATAATGCATGAGAAAGATAGATTTTTATGAAATATGAATGATTAAATTCTTTGAAGGAACTATTCAAAAATAAAAAATAAAAATATTATTGGTGGATAATAAAACTCGAATAAACCAATCAATTATTTTACAATCTAATCAAATTAGTTTATATTCACATAATTGATTAGTTCGGACTTCATTTTGACAATATCATAAATTTCGTTCAGTTTTTATGCTAACTAGAACAAACTGACCATGCCATCGATTCAAAAAAATGGCCGTAGTGTAATGGCCATTTCGTAACGGTATCGAAAGACTCTGATACTGTTACGGTCCAAAATCACAGTACTAGTAAGAATAACCGGCGTCGTAACATGCCGCATGCTGAGACACTCGATATTTTCCGCGACAAGGCTGCGATGGAGTGGATCTGCAAAAACAGAGCAAAAAACATAGAAGAATAGAGGCTTCTATTGTTGGATGAAGAATTGTGAGAGAGAGATAGCGGCCGAGAGAAGAAGATGACGGAAAATATAGGTGGGGTTTATTCGGGTTGCACAAAAACTTGAGGAAGAAGATGAAGAAGGGTTATGCTACGGTACAAACACTGTACCATACAAAGATTCAATTTACTATACATCATCTGTACCCTAAAATTTCTCAAAATGAAATGGTAAATTAATAGAAGCCAGTTGGAGACAATTGTTGTTGGAATTATACTGTACATTCTCTTTATATATTAACAAATCCTTATATCATCCTTTTGACCCCACATTATAGGATCTAAAAGTTATTTAATCTTATATGTCATACATACCATATAAGATTTTTAAGCATTCTCCTATAGTTTTTACATCTTTTAAATTAGAAGAGAGAGTCTACTTTTTTATCATTTAAAATATAAACATGGACTACTTTTGTAATACCTAAGTATTTAATAAGGATTATTCTTGTAATTCAAAACCTCACTCACACTTATAAATTTTTTTAAGCATTCTCATATAGTTCTTACATCTTTTAAATTAGAAGAAAGACTCTAATTTTTTAATCATTTAAAATGTAAACATGGACTACTTTTATAATACCCAAGTATTTAATAAGAATTATTCTTGTAATTTAAAACCCCATTTACACTTATACACTCACATGCACACTAAGCCAAATATTTGTCTCTCTCACACCCACGTGTTATCTCTCAACTATCTCCCCCCACTCTCTCATTTTTTTTATCTCAAACAAACCCTGGTAACCACCCATAACCCTCTATCTCCCATTTTCTTTTAAATTCACGAGCTCTTCTCCTAATTTATTGTTATTTTCTCTTTCTTTTACGGTTTTCTTCTCCAATGAGCCCTTTGTTATTCACTTTCCTCTTCTTCATTTCAGCTTGGGCAGCCCTATAACATTAATATTGGTAAGGCATTTTATTTTTTTCTCTTGTTCTCGGCCTTTCTTCTATTTTTCTATTTTTGTTTTGTTGCTCTCTCGATCTTCCCTCCTTCTCACTCGGTTTCCTTCTATTTCTCCTTTCAATGGCAGCCTTTTGTTGGTCTCCTTTGGTTGTTGCAAATCCTCATCGTCGTCAATCGATTCAGGTAAGTCCTTAATTTTTCCCCTTATTTCGTTCGGTTATTTTATCATTTTTCTCTTATTGTTCATTTTTGTCAGATCATAGTTGTTTGCTTCGTCGTTATTGCGTTCGGTAAGCTTAATTCCTTGCTTTCTTTCTTTTTCTCTCTATTTTTCTTTCCTATTATCCGTTCTCTGTTTTGTCTATAACTGGGTCTTGTGACCCAGTTGTTCTTTTACCTGACCCATACAACCCCAACCCAATCCGATCCAACCCGACCAGACCGAACCAGCGTAAACCAGTAGAACCAAACTGGTTCAGACCACCCAAATCTAGTTGAACCGGTTTGAACCACTTGATCAATTTGTACCTGGTTTAGTTTTCATATGTTTCCAACCTCCCTTGCCCTCTAGTTAATTAAATAATTATATATATTATATGAATATGTTGTGATATGAGATCCTTAGATTTCAGGTCTAGTTGCTGAGTTTAATTTATAACGAATCCATGTAAGTGGATTTACATAGTAATTTGGTTCATATGTTATATATATAACATTAATTTTTTTTAATTTTTTTATGTTGCTCAATCTTATGATCAAATATTTATTTATTTTTTGTATCACGATGAAATTATTTACCATGTTATGTGTGATTATGTTTTTAGTCATGCACATAATAGGTATATCATTTATGTTCATGAATAGGTTATATGTTTACTCATGTATATATAATAATGTGAAGTAAGAATCATAACTCAAGTAAAGTAATAAGTAAACAAGAGGTAGATTTAGTCATGTCTCTTGGTTATCAAATACCAGATTGTTCACGTCAAGTTATCAAGTTATACGGTTAGGTGTCACCATGTTCATGTTAGCGTCTTTAAAGTTTAGATAACTTTAAGTGACATCAAGTTTCAGGACACCCAATCCGTCATGTTCACGATCACGTTACAAGTTCAAGTTCAAGTGTGAAACAATTCTGGTTAGATGGTTAATCGAAGGATATTCCTAGTTGAACTATGATCAATCAAGTACAAGTATCAGCAAGAATAAGTACAATTTCAAGTTATATTTTAACCATGAAATCAGTCATGTTAATTACAAGTACTTTGTGTAATTTAATAATCACGTGAATGTGTTAAATTAAAGTTGCATGAGTTATATATTTACATTTATCTCATGTGAAGCTTATTAATATGTGAGTTTACTTACTAAGTATTTTAATACATCCCCCCAATAGATGAATATGTTGCAAGTGATGACGAGCAGTAGAAGTGAGGAACTGTCATAGTCAGCAGAAATATGAGATTTTCACTAACTATGATTATATGACATCAAAAACAAACTTCAGTTAATTACAGTAGATTCAAGAATTTATTAATTTTCATATTTTATTCTTTGATAATATGTTTGACTTTCATGTTTTATGAATTTTTGTAATCGACTTTATTACAGATTAATGAATCATTTATTTCAATTTATGAGTAGATATTCTCTTAAAATAATATTATGCTCCCGCTATTTAATGTTATATTTAGGGAAAATTAAGATTTTCAATTTGGGAATTTTCTCCAATTAGAGTTTCAATTGAATTGAGGATTTTTTGGTAAGTGAAATTATATGCATGTTTAACACTCGGGGATCGGAGCGTTACAGTTTTGGTATCAGAGCTAAGGTTTTAGATTCTATAGACTTTTCTTAGTGAAATATACGGCATGTCGCTCACTCGGCTTCTCCATCACCTTACAAGTCAGGTACTCACGCATGTTATATGTGTTTAATTATTGATTCAGTATGATGCGTTTTAGTTTCATTATGACATGTTTGTTACATTTATGTTATATTTGTGCGATAAGATTAGGCTTTTGGTAAGTCATGGCTTTTATGGGAAGTAGAGTAATGGCTCCCCCTACTAGAAACAAGAATCATTCACCGGTCGATCCTGCTGCGAACATCCGGTAACCATGATAGAGATGTTTCAAGAATTTTTTGAGTTGTTGAGGTAGACAGTGATGGCTCGCCCAGCTCAGCAACAACAAACACAAAAGACAAGAGTGGTTGACATGCAACTGATCCACACATTCATGAGGCTGAACCCGCCTAAATTTGACGGTCACTCGTCCGACCCATTGTTAGCTGAAGAATGGATTTTGAGATTGGAGCAGATATTCTAGTTTATGATGTGTTTTGAGATTTAAAAGGTTATTTGTGCAAGTTTTATGCTGACGCGAGAAGCTAAAAAATGGCGGGACTCACATAAAGAGCCCATGATTTTGTACATAATTCGGTGACTTGTGATCGATTTAAAGAGCTGTTCTTCGAGATGTATTTTTTTATTACCGTCAAAATGAGTAAGAAGGTCGAATTTCTTAGGCTGGTGCAAGATAATATGACTATTACTGATTATGAAAGGAAGTTTGAGGAATTATCTCGCTACGCCACGCGTTACATTGATACTGAGATCAAGAAGGCTTAGACATTTGAAAGGGGACTTCGTCTAGAGATTAAGGGTTCTATGTCGCTCTATATGCACACCACATATGCAACTGTGGTTAAAGCAGCCTAGCTTGTTGATGGAATATGATTTTCCACTGCGTGCACCACCACGGTCAGAACAATCATTTCATGGAAAGAGAAAACCTCAAATCTCTTGTGCTCTACATGTAACAAGCACCACAGTGGCCAGTGTTTTAGGGTGAACAACGCTTGCTTAAAGTGTGAAAAGACTAGGCATTACTTCAGGCAATGCCCTTTACTTGCTCAAAGATAGAATAGTAACGTCGTTGGAGATAGAGCAAAATGGAAGGTTTTCGCACTAACTCGCCAAGAAGCTAAGCAGTTAGATACAATTGTGGTAGGTACATTACTTGTACTAGGACATTCAGATTTTACATTCATTGATTCTGGATCCACGCACTCTTTTATATCTGCTTTGTTTATGACTCATGCATCATTGATTGTTGTGCCATTGGGTTTTGAGTTATGTGTTTCTACGCCTTCTGAAGCTTCTCTCTTGGCTAATAATGTGATAAAGAGTTGTTCAATGATGATAGCATATCGTGTTATGTATGCTACGCTTGTATTCCTAGGGATGTATGGCTTTAACATAATCCTAGAGATGGACTGGTTGGCTGCTAACTATGCCAGCATAGGCTGTTACCGAAAGGAAGTTCGATTCCTACCTCTAGGTAAACTTAGCTTCAAGTTTAGGGGATTCCAGCAACGGCCTATACCGAAGGTTATATCTGCTTTGCAGGCACAACACCTACTTGATCATGGTAACTGAGGTTACTTAACTTCTATGGTGGATACAACTAAGACAAATATAGATATTTGACCAGTTCCAATCATTGTGAATTTGTGGATGTCTTTCTCGATGATTTACCAGGACTTCCTCCTCCTCAAGAGACATTTTTGTATTGAGTTGCTACCAAGCACTGCCCTTATGTCCAAAGCTCTGTATTGTATGGCTCCTGCAGAGTTAAAAGAACTTAAGGACCAACTTCAAGAATTACTGGATAATGGTTTCATTAGACCCAATGTTTCACCTTGTGGTGCTCCAATATTATTTGTTAAAAAGAAAGATGGATCGATGAGGCTATGCATTCACTACATGGAGTTGAATATAGTTAGTATCAAGAATAAGTATATGTTACCGCGCATTGAGGATTTGTTTGATCAACTTTAGGGAGCATCAATATTCTCTAAAATTGATTTGAGATCAGGTTACCATCAGCTCAGGATTCAAGATAAGGACATTCCTTAGACAACGTTTCGTACTCGTTACGGCCATTATGTGTTTGTAGTGATGTCGTTTGGATTAATTAATGCTCTGGAAACTTTCATGGATCTGATGAACAGAGTGTTCAAAGAGTACTTGGATTCTTTTATGATTATCTTCATTGATGATATTCTGTGTACTATAGATCGAAGGTTGAACATATAGATCACATAGGATTATTTTGCAAGCATTAAAGGAACGTTAGTTATATGCCAAGTTCCAGAATTATGAGATTTGGCTTCACCAAGTATCATTCCTTAGTCATGTGGTATCTCAAGATGGAATCTTTGTTGACCCGTCTAGGATTGAAGCGATGATTAGTTGGCCTCAATTGATAAATGTTGGGGAAGTTCGTAGTTTTCTGGCTTTAGCAGGGTATTACAGGAGATTCATTGAGGGTTTTGCAAAGATCGTTGTTCCTTCGAAATGAACTATCCGTTACAAAAGCTAAGAGAAAATCGTTGCAAAAACTCCATCACAAACCTCCATCGTAGCAAATCGTCACGAAGCTACATCTAAGCAACACAACATTCTAAAAATAACGATTGTAAGCAAAAATTCCAGTTCATTTTTGTATATAACACTATATTTTGTAGTGACTTTCAATGATTCTATCTTATTTTACAACTGTCAAAACTCGTAGTTTTTTCAGAAATATCATCATGAAAATCTCTCACGGTAATTTTTAAACTTCAATATACTCACTGATTTTCGTTATATATTGCGTTACTTAAGTGCATTACTAGAATACTTAGTTATTAATTCATACTGAATTTCACTACTGGTATATTTAGTTTATTGATATAAATTGAATATCTTTTCTGATATACATGACTGATATATATATATATATATATATATCTGTGTGTGTGTGTGTACACATATAACTTAGCTTCAATGTAAGGTGATTGCATATTGTTCATTTTGTATACACGCTTAACTGTATGCTAAAATGTTAAAACTGACATGTGAAGTATTATATTGAAGTATTATATTGCAGTAACATAACAATAGTATATATGTATATGTCTCTAGCATATAAACATATAGTCATTGACTGTTGATTAACATAGTTATTTTTAATTGAGCATATAAGTTATATATGCATTTGTATATTGATAGTTTCTCTCAGTATATAAACAGTTATTGTAATGAAGTATAGTTAATGTTTCATGTATTACTAAAAGCATATAGGCAGCAAAATATTTAGGTTTACTCATAGTATATAATAAATGATTGTCTGGTAAGATATTAATATTGATTTGAGAAAATAAACTATATTTGCAATAGTATATTGATTATTACTGTAAGTAAATATACAAACTGACTACTGAGAAGTATTATGTAGTGGTAGTGTGACTGCAATGACAGATGTATGTGCTTGTAGTATATATGTAAATGCATGTAGTACATAAACATATATTTAGTAAGTGTGAATTCAGTGTATGGTACTGCTTTAATGTTCATTGTGTTAGAATGCTTATATGTATATGAAAATTTTGCAAAAATACAACGAGGAGAAAAAAAATACCACAAAAAGTATAAAAAAATATGAAATACAAAGAAGGAACAAATAAGACAAAGGGAAATTTGTTGCTGAATCAATGATAACTGTATAAACATAACACTAAATTATGCATATATAAAAAAAAATTTATATATGATGACTGAATAAATGTTTTTATATATTTGGAACAACTAAGGAAAAATAAGAGATTGCAATCAATTGAGACGTCTACGATGGCAAACAAACAAAAATGAGAACCAAAGTAAAAGCTACAACAAATTCAAGATAGTGAATCTGAGGAGGGACAAAACACTTCAACAAGTGAAATTTCACAAGAGCCAAAGTCTGCCAGAACCAATCAAGAAGAGACAGCAACTGAGAATAAGGTAAATAAATTAAAAGAGTAATTTAAAATGTACATATAGTAACTTAAAGTATACATATATGATTATTATGTTTAATGTAAATATTCTTGTTATTTACTATTTTGTAGGACTATCATTTTTTATGCCCTTGAATTATGGAAAGCAAACAAGAAAGTAAATATTGACAGAAAGTTTGAATATTTTTCCACGCTTAGATGGTGGTTAACTGCTGAAGAGAGGGAAATCTTTAGAAAAACATGTTTAAATAACATGTTAAACATTAAGCTTGCTAAAAAATCCCTCTATAATTACTGCTGCATTTAGCTAGGAGAAAATATTTTAGCAACAACAATGATGACTATATTTCAACATAGAAGGGCATGTGATTACATTTGGACTTAAGGAATTTGCAATAATAACTGGGTTGAACTGTGGTCCTTATCCATCACTAAACATAGAAACATTACCCGATGGCCAGTTGATGGATAAAGCATTTCCAAACATCAAGTCCATGTCTAGGGAGAGCCTTATTTGCTCTTTTAATGCATGTAGATTTGCGAATCGGGAAATTAAGATAAAATTGGCTAAAATTTTTTGTTTAGAGAACCTACTTCTTCTAAAATAATTGACAACCAACATTGATATTGACCATATGAAGATGGTCGATATCGATGAGATTTTTGAGACACTTCTGTGGAGGAGATTATCATATGAAATGACAATTGGTTTCATCAAAAGTGTGTTGAACAACCCTTCAACAAAGGGTTTTTGGTTTTGGTGGCTTCCCATTAGCCTTGAAAGTATGGGCTTACGAAGTCATCTCGACTCTCACTAATGTATACAACAACATAGCATAACAATCGGGGGAGGGAATCCCAAGAATGTGCTATTGGAGGGGCAGTGAATAATCCGGCTAGAAGGAACTTCAGATGAAAGTTTTTTACTCCGAAGAGATAACTATATTTTTTATAACATAATGTATATAAGCAGTAGAAATGCATGTTTCCTCTCAATGTATATTAGTGATTGTTATGTACTATCTTAATGTTTCATGTAATACATAAATCATATAGGCATTAGTACATAAATGATAACTCTCAGTAATTGACTGTTGATTAGCATATTTATGTTTAATTTGAGCACATAAGTTATATCTGCATGGGTATATAGCTATTTACTCTCAGTATGTATCAATTCTTGTAGGGGAGTATATTAATGTTTATGTATTACAAATTTTATATAGACAGTTGTATATAAATGATAACTCACAGTATAAAGTGCTTGACTGCTGATTAGCATATTTATGTTAAATAAAGCACATAAAGTTATATCTACAGTGTATATTGATAATTACTCCAGTCAGTTATTGTAGGGAAGTATATTTAACGTTTCATGTATTTGATAAATTATAAAAGGCAACAAGATATTTATGTTTTTTATCAAGCGCTGAATATTTATTATTGACTCTTAGTATATAATCAGTAACTATCTGGTAGAATATTAATATTTATTTAGAAAATGAATTATATTTGAAGTAGTATATTGATGAACACTGTAAGAAAATAGACAGTGGCTGTTAGTTTTTCTATTCTTCTTGTTTTGAGCTTTATGTTCTATCTATTTTTTGAAATAATGTTTGATCTCATTGCAACTTACTATTTCTCCACTTGTTATGACACAATTGGAAATTGATGCACCATTCATGGAATATTTTAAAAAGGAAAAAAATGTGCCAAATGAAAGGGATGGAGAAAATTCAGAAACAAGTTTATTTGGATTATTGATGAGGAAACCCAAAAAGTTTCAGAACATGGAGGTGATGGTTGTATTGGCTAGAAAGATTGACTAATTAGAAAAAGCCCAACAAGAAATTAACATATCCATGGTCAGCATGGATACAAAAAAGAAGGAAATTCATACGATGTTGTTTAATATTGCACAACATAAAAAGTTGCAAAGGTAAATTTTATATACTATACATAGATAATTAACATAACTAACTTAAATACTATGCATGGTGATAATGTGCATTGTATTTGCATGAATGAAAAGGATAATGCTGCTGCTGATGGGGCTAATAATGATGATGTTAGAGGAAACATCAACATTGAGATATTGCTGCTAATTCTGATAGTGCTGCTAGAAACAAAGAGGCTGTAAATACATAGGCTGGACAAAAAGATGGTGAAAACACAAAGAGCTATATCAACAAGGTAAGACAAAATGTGAAAATAATTATGCACTGTCTGTATAAAATTATCGACTTAGGGTTTATAATAATATATTGTCAACAATATTTATAGGATGTTGATAAGCCTTCGACTACAATTGAAGAGCAGCTCATGAGGGTAATTTATAAACATGCATATCTTTATAATTTTTCTGATAGTCAGCAATTATGCACTACTTATATTGTAGTCTGTATATATATATATATATATATATATATATATATATATATANTTTTTAAATGTATTTCTTTGATAATATCTTTCACATGTACATAACGCAGTAAAACAAGAAATGAAGATGCCTTGTTAAGACAATAAAGACTTACATAAAGAAGTCACAGAGAATGATGAACATAGCTCAAAAAGAGTAGCTAGCAGCACAACCAGTGGTGCAAAATGAACAGCCAGAAGCTATGAACAAGCAACCAACACTAGAATCCGAGATACCTAGTTTTGACTTATTTCCCAGCCATCGAATGTTGAAGAATGAACTGTTTGATCGGGTTTTAAATTTTGAAGAAAAATTAATGAACCGTGACAAGTTTATGGGTAGAATATAAAAAATATTTCATACAATAAACACAAAATCAACCAATGAATATGCATAATCATATAAACGTATCAAGAAGAGATAGAAACAATTATACCTTTTCAATTAATGGAGAATTTTTTATTTGACGGGATCCAATTTCTATCTCGCATTTTTCGTTCTTCGCAGAGCTAGTAATTGATATTCGCACCGATAACCACCCATTAGAATCAGAAGTATATCTCTCAAGGATATCTATAGGAATTGAGTGTGAGATCTCTAAACATCTAGGGAAGAGAGAACAAAAGTTTCTCTTCCCTTAGAGTTTTCGGCGACAACTAATGAGTGAGAGTGGGAGAAACATTTTTCTGCTCTTATTTAACACACTGTGGTTAGGGTTAATGTTGCAAACCTAATGCACTCCCTTATATATTATTTATAAAATTTACCCATATACTCATATATGATAAAACTGAAATTTTCATTCTCCCTGCACTGTGATGTGCGATTTTTACATATCTCCTAGAGCCAAAATTGTGTCCAAGTTCATCAGTTCAAATTGATGAATTAAATTAATTTCTATCAATTAATTAATTTCTTTTATTTACTAATTTTCTAATAATTAAAAAATAACAAAATAATTCATTTGAACATTAATTTTGCTCTTCACTAATTTAGCGATTAAGTTTGCTCTTCACTAATTAGGAAATAACAAAATAATGCATTTGACCATTAAATTAATCTCTATCAATTAACTTTTCTCTTCACACATCTCATATGGGGTCGGAAAGTTTACATTGGTCAACATACATTTTTTGTCCAACTGACGTTATTTCTCATTCATGTTCTTATGAGCTAATACGGAGACCGAATGGACTCACATGAATAAAGCTATGAGATTCAAATACTCAGCTAATTTATCTTTATAAATTCCTGACATATTTAATCCCGACATCGTACGACTCTACTGTAGGTCTGATGCCAAATAAACTCTCGATTCATACGTGCTACATTTTCTGTTGGTACAAACAAATATTTATATTTCACGGTCCAAAAAATATTTTATGAAATTATCCTTCGTGAATTTCAGTAACAAGAGTGAGACGTAAAATTACCATTTTATCCTTTTAGTTATTATTTCTTTTACTCCTTTTTTGACTATGAATAAGAAAGACATTTTAGTGAAGTATCTCGTACAGATCACTATATCTTATTCAATGACTCATGTCATTAAGTACCATGCCCGATTTATTGATTCACACATTCATCAATAAAGCATAAAGTGATATTATTGTTTTTGCAATATCACCACAAATTCCATATCTATGAATCATGTAACTCCAACATAGGTGAATCACAATCCTAATAGCCGATGTATTGTCCGACAATTCGAACTCACTCTTTTGGCGTATCAATGATCGCAAGCAACTAAGTCAAGTTTCGTATTCACCTCAAGATTAAGGTAATTATGAAAATACTCTTAAGGTGTGACAATTAGATTTAGAGCTAGATAAACAGTTCTGCTCTAAACTAATTGATTGCTAGTCTATTCAACATATTCCATAACATGTCTAGGTCAACCGTTAGAGTTTTCACTCCCATGTCCCGTGACCGGCATCTTTTGGTTCAACCTAACAGTCATAATTGAATTTGATTGTCTAGTCGATCCTAAGACTAAGAATAACATTCTAAACTATCTCAGAAAAGTTTGTCTGGAAGACCGCTCGGTCTTTACTCTTCTTTTATTGACAATAGTTCCAGAAATTAAATAAGTTATAAAGACACTTTAATTAAAAAAAACTTTCATTTATTCATAGAATTCAATAATATATAAATGTCAATAAATAAATGGTTACTCATAAAAAGTTATTACACCCTACTTTATGGACATAATTCTAACAATCTCTCACTTGGACTAAAGTAGGTGTGTACAATCTTGGATCCCCATGCCCTCCAGATGACTATCAAATACTTTACTGCTTAAAGTCTTTGTGAATGGATCTTCCAGGTTGTTGACTGTCGATATGTGTGTTACTTCAACATTTTCACGCTGAACAATCTCTCTGTTGAGGTGGTACTTCTTCTCTATGTGTTTGGATCTTTTGTGGATTCTCGGTTCCTTCGAGTTTGCTATAGCCCCACTGTTGTCACAATAAAGTATCATGGGATTGTTAGCATCTAGAACGACTTCTATAGTTTTTAGGAACTTTCTAAGTCATACAGTTTCCTTTGCAACTTCATAAGCAGCCACATACTCATCTTCCATAATAGAATCAGCAATGTAAGATTGCTTGATACTTCTACATACCACTACTCCACCATTCAGGATGAACATTGATCGTGATGTGGGCCTCCTAGAATCTTTGTCTGCTTGAAAATCAGAGTCGGTATAACTTGTTATATTTAGGTTGTAAGATTGCTTGATACTTCTCTATACCACTTCTCCACCATTCAGGATGAACACCGATCGTGATCCTGATATGGACCTTCTAGAATCCTTCCTACGGCTGAGGCATAATGAATCTTTCTCATGTCATCTTATTCTTGAGGAGTCTTGGGAGACTACTCCTTGGAGAGTGTGACTCCATGTCTAAAGGGAAGATATCCCTTCTTGGATTCTGGCATACTGAAGAGATCCATCACCTTATCAATATAAGAAGCTTTAGACAGTGTCAATTGTCTGTTCTTCCGATCACGAAAGATTTGAATACTTAGGACAAATGTAGCTTCTCCAAGATCTTTTATATAAAATTGATTTGCAAGCCAAATCTTGACATTAAAAAAATTTTCTACATCATTCTCAATTAGTAGAATATCGTCCACGCACATGACAAGAAAAAACCATATTCCCTTCATATATCAACTTATACGCACACAATTCATCCACTAACTGCTTGAAACTGAAGTTCTTGGCAGTTCATCTAATTTGATATTCCATGAATGAGATGTTTGCTTAAGTCCATAAATGGACTTCAAAAGTTCATAAACCTTTATCTCTTGGCCTTACTCCATGAACCCATCTAGTTAAGTCATATAAACGCGCTCTTCAAGATTGCCATTCAAAAAAGTATTCTTGAAGTCCATTTGTCAGATTTCATAATCGAGGGCAACAACAATATACATGATGATTTGAATGGATTTAAGTATGGCCACCAATGAGAAGGTATTCCCATAGTCAATACGTTCCTTTCGGGTGTAGCCCTTGGCTACAAGCCTAGCTTTGAATGTCTGTACATTCCAATCCGGACCTCTTTTTTTCTTATAAATTCATTTACACCCTACATGTTTTACCCTTCAAGAGGATCTACAAGTTTCCAGACTCCGCTCGAGTACATCGATTGTATCTCAACGTTCATGGCGTCTTGTCATAGGTTTACATCAGGACTAGCCATGACCTGTGAATAGAAAATAGGCTCATTATGACCCTTATCTGAGATTGCCATCAAGGCATCTCCGTAAGACATGTACCTGTCAGCTTGTCTCACAACCCTCCCACTACATCAAGGCTCTGTAGGTTCTGGCTCTTGTTGTGGTTCTTTCATTATTGAATTGGGAACAGATCCTGATTAGGGAGTCGTTGTCCTCCCACTCAATAATTCCTCTAGCACAAGTGTGCTTGTCAGCTTCACACTTCTTATGTAGTCCTCTTCAAGAAAACGTGAATTTGTGTTCACGAATGTTTTTTTGTCAGTTGGACTATAAAAAATGTATCCCTTCGTTCCTTTGGGATATCCTACAAACCAACATAATTTTGATCAACTGGCGAACTTTCCTATCTTCGATCTTAGTACGTGTGCTGGGCATCCCCATATCCTAAAATAGCTTACAGATGACTTTCATCCACTTATTCTTTCATATGATGTACTAGGAACCATCTTTGATGGAACTTGATTCAGAATATATGTCGATGTTTCCAACGCATATCCAGAGTTCGATTCATTCTCTTTGACACATCATTCTGTTCTAGAGTGTTAGGTGCTGTAAGATAAGAAAGAATACATTCTTTCTTAAGAAAGTCTTCAAACTCTCCTAGCAAGTACTCTCTACCATGATCGGATTGTAGTATTTTGATTTGTTTATCCAAATACTTCTTAGCCATAGCCTTGTACACTTAGAACTTTTCAAAGGTTTTAGACTTTTAGCGCATTAGATAAACATGTCTAAAACATTAGCAGTCATTTCTGAAGGTTACAAATACTCATAACCACCTCTCGCTTGGATATTCAATGGCTCATATACATCACTATGTACGAGTTTCAGGCATTGAGTAACTCTTTTACCCTTCGTTGAAAAGTGATCTTGGTAATTTACCTTCTATGTGGGATTCACATATGAGTAGTGATTCCAAACTTAAAGCTTGCATGGACCATCCTTTGTAAGTATTTTCATCATTTCTAGGCTAATGTGACTAAAACGCAAGTGTCACAAGTAGGTTAGATCGATTGAGTCAGACTTCAACCTTTTACTATCCCTTTGTAAATCAGTATGATATATCATTGAAACTCTTGGATTTACATAGAATAAGTTGTTTATCATGCGTGCAGTAGTAATTAAGCATTCATTTCTAACGGGATATAATAAACATCACGTAAAATCAAATCATTGTTCTCAAATAACAATTTAATCGTTCCAACTAATACTATTGTTACTAGTGCTACATTCCCTCAACGGAAGCTGAACTCACCCTCGTTAAGTCTTCTTCTTTCCCTGAACCCCTATAAGGAACAACAAATGTGGTTAGTGGTTGTAAAGTCTACAATCTACGAAAAAGTAGAGTCAGCCACATAACATGCTTCAGTAATAAGTAATGTACCTTTGGATTTAACCTCCTTGAGATAATCCGGGTAGTTGCGTTTCCAATGACCAATGACTCTGCAATGATAACACTTGCCTTTCGACTTGTCAAATTTTGCAGGGCCCTTGCCTTTTGCAGCATTCAAGTACATTTTCTTAGTTTTTTTTCATATCTCTCTTGTGTTTCCATTTGGCGCCAGAGGTGTAAGGCTTAGTTTCAATAAAGTTTTCCTCTCCATTCTTCCTTTTTTTCTTAAGGAATAGGTTCTCAGCAGCTTGCAACTCCTTCATAAGTTCTGAAGAGGGTACCTCAACTTTTTCATCGAATAATTAAGTTTAAAGCTCTCAAAAGTGTCTAGCAGGGTCTTGAGGATCATATCAACTTGAGTCTCACCATCTACCTCAGATAACTAATGATCAAAATCATATGTTCTTTGACAGAATTCCAGGTTTCATACAACAGTTCATGAAGTTTCGCACAACAACCTGTTTGGCTTGATGACCTTGATCCCCAAACATTTCGGTGATGTTCAACATTATATTAGTGGTGGTATCCATGTTCCGATACTGTTGTTGCAACACATAACTAACTGATGCCAAGATGTAACACCTGATGATCTTATCTGAACGCAGTCAAGAAACATAAGTATCATTTTCCTTTTGAGTCGATTCAGCAATAGACTCAAGGGGACATGGGGTGGTAAGAACGAACTTGTGCTTTTCTACCGCGAATATGATATTAAGAGTACGTTTCCAATCCACGTATTTTTCACTAGTGAGTTTGTTTGTATTCAAGATTGTTGAGAGTTGAGATAATGACATGATTACTACAAAGACGAAATAAAATGGTATAAATAAATACTTAATCATTTATGAAAGTATGATGCATGACGCAAATACTTAAAAATTTAAAAATCCAATAAAAACATATTTCTTCCATGATGTTACGATCAACAATGATAGCTCGTCTCCTCTAGGGACAACGCCTGAGCTACCTCCTATCGCATCGAGACTCTTATCGTTTGGTTAACGTTTATCAAGATATCACTACATCTAGCTCAACCAATCATCAATGGTTTTGGTCACCTTAGCCACATTGACTAGTTCCTATGAGAGACTCCAATGTGCTTCGAACTAACAATCTGTCTAGGAACTCGATGACTTTTTCAAACTTGTTTTTTGAAAAAGCAAAGATAAATCCAATTTTTCAAAAACTAAGTGGAAGGGTCGTTTATGTTGAAACGTTCACAAGGTAACGATCCTCTCTTCATCGGTAGAAACTTGAGAATCATGTCACTTTAAGTCATCGATTTGCTTGAGAAACTAAAGCTTGTAAAGGAAGTGGTGAGGCAGAACCATTCCTAAACAGATTGTTAGTTCATAGCAACTTTTAAATTTGAAACGCAAGTTTTAAAGATTATAAAATTTTATGAAATTTAAATCATAATTTAAATGTATAACTTTTATAAAATTTGTATTGTATTTAAAATTATAACCCATTATAAATTTAAATTATAACCCATTATAAATTTAAATTATAATGATGTATGTATATGCTACATGACAATTTAATATTGGCATATCCATATTTTTATATGGCTGTTATATGAAGATGCGAGATTAATAATAAATTATACATTCAAAATTAACCTCTCTATGACTCATTTCTAATTACAACACATAAAAAATAATAAATAAATTATAATAATTTAATACTAGTCTTCATGGTGTCTGTAATCATCTCATTCTCCTTCAGGAATTTCCACCTCTTTGTAATCCTTCACCAAGGTCTAGTCCCATTTTTAAAATTAAAATTAATTTCCAAAAACTTTTACTTTGATAAATAATTACCAAGTAAATTAATCAATTGATTTCTTCTAAAAATAATTTACAAAATAAATTC
Organism: Datisca glomerata; assembly: GCA_003255025.1. Classification (NCBI taxonomy): domain Eukaryota; kingdom Viridiplantae; phylum Streptophyta; class Magnoliopsida; order Cucurbitales; family Datiscaceae; genus Datisca; species Datisca glomerata. Next base: position 372,909 of record QANY01012956.1, read on the forward strand.
TAATTAATTAGTGTTGAAAAATTACTAAATTTAATTTAATTTTTAGGGACTAGATTGTGCTTGGAATCAAATCCCAAGTTCCTGCGAATCATATGGGCCAAGCAACACTTGCTCAGTTCAAAACCTCAATAGGCTTGGTGGGTCCGTGCCATTCTAAAACCAAACATGGTCTTAGGCGCACTAGGGTTTCCAAAACCCTAGGGTTTCCCAAACCCTTGTGCCACCCCCTAGGGTACCCAAAACCCATTGATGGCACGGTAACCAAGGATGGCGGCGGTTAACGAGGCAGAGAACGATGGCCGGCACGCCAGGTGGTGGTGCACGGCGGCAAGGCGAACGTCAGTTACTCGGGATTCGTGCGACAATGTATTAATATGGAATTTAACGATACAACTCTTTGCAAAATTAAATTACATAAAATCATATGTCTTGGGTGTACATCAATTCTAAAATTAAAAAATAACACCTAGAGCCAATCGATCGGGATCCATTCATAAAACACATTCAAACATGTTTTAAATCTACCATACAAAAAATATATGCCAATATCATCGTATTCATCCATATATACTTTAAATACTGAATATGCATATTCAAAAACCATAGGTTCTAATACCAATTGTTAGATCAGGTTTTAGATTTTGAAGAAAAATTAATGAACCGTGACAAGTTCATGGGCAAAATATCAAAAAACAATTATACAAATGTTTAATCAATTTAAACAAAAAACTAATAAATGAACATGCATAATCATATAAATGTATCAAGAAGAGATAGAAACAATTATACATTTTTAGTTAATGGAGAATTTCTGATTTGATGGGATCCAATTTTTATCACACGTTCTTCGTTCTTCGCAGAGCTAGTAATTGATCTTCGCACCGACAATCACCCATTAGAATCAGAAGTATATCTCTCAAGGATATCAGTAGGAATTGAGTGTGAGCTCTCAAAACAAGTGGAAGAGAAAACAAAATTTTCTCTTCCCCTTAGAGTTTTCGGTGGCAACTAATAAGGAAGGGTGAGAGAAGCATTTTCTGCTCTGATTTAACACATTGTAGTTAGGGTTAGGGATGCAACCCTAATGCAATCTCTTATATATTAATTACTGAATTTAGCCTTAAACCCCTATATGATAAAATCGAAATTTGCAGTCTCCCTGCACAGTGCGATTTTTACATCTCTCATAGAACCAAAATTATGTCCAAATTTATCAGTCCAAATTGATAAATTAAATTGATCCCTATTAATTAATTAATTTTTTATTTATTAATTATCCAATAAGTAGAAAATAATAAAATAATTAATTTGAACATTGATTTTGTTCTTCACTAATTTAGTGATGACACACATCTCATATGGGGTCAGGAAGTGTACATTGGTCCAAAATACATTTTTGGTCCAACTGACGTTGTTTCGCATTCATGTCCTTATGAGTTACTCCTGAGACTGAATGGACCCATATGAATAAAACTATGAGATTCAAATACTCGACTAATGTATCTTCATAAATTCCTGACCTATTTAATTCCGACATCGTACGACTCCACTATAAGTCCGATATAGCTCTCGATTCATGCGCGCTACATCTTCTATTAGTGTAAAAAAAATTTATATTTCACGGTCCATAGAATTTTTAACGATATTACCTTTCGTGAATATCAGTAACAAGAGTGGAATGTAAAATTACCATTTTACGCTTCTTGTTATTATTTCCTTAACTCCTTTACTGACAGTGAATAAGAAAGATATTTCAGTGAAGTATCTCGTACAGATCACAACGTCTTATTTAATGATTCATGTCATCGAGCACCAGGCCTGGTTTATTTATTCACACACCCATCGATAAAGCATAATGTGATATTGTTGCTTTTGCAATCTCACCACGAATTTCATATAAGTGAATCACATAACTCCAACATAGTAGAATCACGATCCCAACAGCAGAGGTATTGTCAGACATTTGACGTATCAAAGATCACAAATAACTAAGTCAAGTGTCGTATTCACCTCAGAATTATGATAATTACAAAAAATACTCTTAAGGTGTAACAATTAGATTTAGAGTTAGATTAATGATTTTGCTCTAAACTAACTGGTTACTGGTCTATTTAACATGTTCCATAACATGTCTAGGTCAACCATTAGAGTCTCCACTCCCACTCCTCGAGACCAACATCCTTTGGTTCAATCTAACAGTCATAATTAGATTCGATTGCTTAGTCGATCCTAAAACTGCGAATAACATTCTGAACTATCTCATAAGAGTTTATCTTGAAGACCACTCGGTCTTTACTCTTCTTTCGTTCACAACAGTTTTAGGACTTAAGGAAGTTATAAACACACTTTAATTAAAGGAAACTTTTATTTATTCATCGAATTCAGTAATACATAAATGTTAATAAATAACTGTTTACTCATAAATGGTTATTATATCATACTTTATGGACATAATTTCAACATGAGCTTGGGTATTACATTGTTGGCTAATTAATATTAGGATTTCAAACCCATTAAATTACTGGTAGAACGTATGGATGGATACTATTTTTTATGGCATTAGAATTAATTGTTGGTGATATGAATATGTGATAGGTGATGATAGTCTGACGAATAGTTAACTGATTTTGAAAGTTTTTTTTTGTGGAATTTGATATTTGAACAGTTTGTTTTATTAGTGTTTATATAGGTAAGAAAATGTTAATACAATATGGGTATATAACCAATACCCATAGTATTCCGTTATCATAATATGACTCAATCAGTACATAATTTCTTGTTGAAAATCATTATTTCAATGTTAAACATGTGAAAATGATGCAAAATTACCTTGAAATAGACTGTTTTGATAAAGTATATATAGGTGAGTAAATGTTAATATACTCCGAGTCTATAATCAATGATCATAGTATTGATTTATCCAAACATGTTCGTATCAATAGATAAGTTCTCTAGAATATGATTGTAAATACAAGTGAAAACAAGGAAAAAAAATAAGAGCAGTATTAAATAAATGAATAAAATATTACATAAAACAAATTGAAGGAATTATATTATTCATAAAATAATATACTATAAGTATGTTTACATATACTACGAGTGTCTATGAGTATATAATCAGTATCCATAAAATTCACTTGACCGTTGACCTGTTCGATTGAAAAAAGCATTTCTAAAGTAAACTACATAATAACTAAGGATAAAATCCATCAATACAAGACTAGTTTACTAACAAAGCTAAAAACATAACCATCAACCCACATCAGGTCAAGTGTTTCTTCTTTGAAGCAAATTCTTCACTACCTTTAACATGATTTTTACAAGTCTTCTTATTATGACCCAAAACCACAAGTACTGCATCTATTTTTAGGTATTGTTTCACCAAAATACAAGTACATTTTCTTATTTAGCCTACTCGAAGAACGTCTCACACATGAGGGTAAAATCCTTTGATCTTAGACATCATAAAAAACTAACCAATCACATTCATTGCCAATGGGATAAACATATGCTGCATACATACCTTCAAGCTCACTTTTTGTATAGTACTTAGATGTATATGGTGATAAGTTCCTCCTTGTAAGTGCTGCACACGCAAGAGAACAAGATAGTGGATCTAGCTGCCATATATTACAAGTGCAACACATAATAATGTTGATAACATATTCAATATCATCATAAAAAACTTGCGATGTATTAACATCAACAATGTAAACCTACAAAGATAAAATTAATACTAAATAATTAATGGGAATAATTAAATATGAAAACAATAAAGAAAAAGAAAGGAAACATAGACATAAGAAACCTGGCATCCATAGTATGAGCAAGCTCAAATTGAGAACGTAGATCTTTCTCCACTTTCTTCGTTTAACACATATGCATACAACTAGCAGTAGCCCTCCGATCATAAAACTATAACTGCAACTTTTTTCAAATATACTCAATAAGGCAAACAACATGTAATGATCTAGCATTCTTTAAAATAGAATTTATTCTCCACAAGGTTTGAAGTCATCACATTATACTGGCGTCTAACAAAGTATGCACGAGCCCATTTCTCATACATAACTCCACTCAAGTAAGACCGTATAGAAAGAACAATGGCTCCTAAACAATGCATATGCAACTTAAAATCTATAGTCCTATATGCCCTCACACATTTATAGAATAAACTTTCAAGCTTGAACCTTTTATACATCGTCTTCACATTGTTAACTAGATGTTACATGCAATAACCTTGATGAGCATCTCAGAAATACTTTGCAACAAACTTGGGGATGCTATTATCCGGGAAATAATTTGCACAACTCAACTTCTCTATGAACAATCCCAAGCCAAATCATTCTCCAAATCAACAATTGCAAAAGCTAATGAAAAAATTTGGTCATTACCATCAATCATTAAAGCAGTTAGAAGTGTACCATGATACTTATTCATCAAAAATGTCCCATCAACACCTATAACGAGTCTGCAATGCCGATTACCACTTAAAGAATGCCCCAATGCCATGGAAAAATATTTTAGCCTACCATCACAATCAATATTCAAATGTGTGACAATACCTCAAACCTATAAAAAAATTTACTAAACACATAAACTGATTTTTAATAATACAGTAATTTATAAATTACCATACCAGTGAATAAAAACAATATATATATATATAGTAATTTATAAGTTACCATACCAGGATTATTCTTCTGTAAGTGAAAGCAATAGAAAGATAATTACGCATAATACTCATCCGGAGATCCACGAATCATGTCAAGAGCTCCATTCTTGACCCTCCAAACTTTATAGTAACTTATATTAATGTCATGCTTCACACGCATATGATGAATAATTTCATTAGGTTTTGTGCGATCACCAACTCCACACATATACGTATCCTTTATACGCTCACTAACAATTATCAAAACAACTTGATGTGATCACTTTGTACAATGTCAAGAGAACAAGTGTGCTCCTTTACATAGTTTCTTACACGCTAAATTTCACCACCTCTATAATGTACTTTTTCAACTCACATTTTGAGTTGCTAGTCACAAACTGAAACTATCAAGTATAACGCCTTTCACCGAACTACATACCTTTCACGATTAGACTTGCTAGTCACAAACTGATTATTGTGCTTCAAAGCTATCAAGTGCACCTTTTTTTATCTCATTTTGAGCTGAAAAATGACTTCTCTTGTATATCAAAGCCAAGAGGTAACTTATCCGCATATACTTTATCCACAAATAAAGTTTCAGAAGGGTTATCATGAATAATCATTTGAGATGAAGACCCAACCTATGATAACGATAAAATTTCACCACTTACAACAACATCAGATGTCCTATTACCAATACAGGATGTAACAATTAACGGATAATTTCTCCCTTTCCCATTATTCATCGAAGTAAGATACCAATCAACGTAAGAATCTACATTAATCTCTACAAAATTAGAAGTTGATCCTCCAAATTCAATGTTCACCATCTACATAAATCATTAGGATCTACACCTAATGCACGAGATACTAAACCAAGTAAAACATCATGCAATGCATCATTAACAACCAACATGGGCTTAATCCTGTAGTCAATGTAATTTATCGCATCATCCCACATTGCATCATAAAAAATAACAATGAGAATATTCACCATCAGACCTAAAATGCATAACAACAAAGAAGTAAATGGCATATATAAAACAATATATAAGTGTCTACTATACAGTATAAGTTGAAGAGAGAAAAAGTAAAATAATTTTTTTATATATTACTCAAGCTTATATTACAAGATATATGATTCTATATTTATACAAAGAATGAATAGAAGAATCTGTTAAGAAGAAATAAAGGAATTATTGCATGAGGGAGAAAGAGCATGAAAATGATGATAAAATCAAATCTCCACAATAAGTGTGATTAGCTAGGGAGGAGCTCCAATAATTGAGTGCCTTGTAGCAAGTTTGTTATGAGGTGATTGCTTCTCTTGACCAATGAGAGTGTTGTTGACATGGAATGAGGTGGAAGAGGGAGCTTGCTGAGTTGGATGATGTTGCTATCTTGGACATATTTTACACTTGTCACTATCTAGGTGGCATAAATGAGCTTGTGCTCTAACATGCCCCCTCCAGTCAAAGAGAGGTAAAACCATACTAAGCTTGCCTTGAAAATGAGTGAAAAGAGTATGAGAGAGAGAGAGGCTTAGTCATGATTTCTACTAGTTGTGAAGAGGAAGGGACATATCTCTGACTTCAACTATTTTTGAACTGATTTGGTCTCGAATGAAGTAAATGTCGAACTCAATGTGTTTTGTATGGGAGTGGAACACTGGATTAGAGGCCAAAGAAAGAGTACTCTGATTGTCACACCAGATTATTAATGTTTTATTTTGTTTGAGTTTCAGTTTAGAAAATAGGGAGAACAACCACATTACTTCAGTGTATGCAAGAGCAAAGGCTCGATACTCAGCCTTTATGCTAGACCTGGCTACTACACCCTGCTTTTTGGAGCTTCAACTTATGAGATTCCCCCCAAGATGAACACAGAAGCCACTGGTTAATTTTTTGTCATCCAAGAAAGAGGTCTAGTCTGCATCTGTGTAACACGGGAGATTAAGATAGGATGTTAGTTTAAAATGAAGACCAAGATGTGGTATGCCTTTGATATACTTTAATAGTCTATTGCAGGCTTTCCAGTGGTCCTTAGTTGAGGAAGACATGAATTTGCTCAACTTATTCATAGTGAATGCAATGTCTGGTCTTGTTAAGGTTAAGTATTGAAAGGAGCCAATGATGATTCTGTATAATGTTGGATCTTTAGAATGGTGTGCCATGAGCAGTGAGTTTGTAAGCAGGACAAATGGGTGTGAGGCTTCCTTTTGCATGAAACATGTTTGTCTTGTGTAGTATGTCAGCGATGTATTTGGTTTGAGTGAAATATAGTCCAGTGTTGTCCTTGAATGCTTCAAAACCAAGAAAGTAGGAGAGGGAGCCAAGTGTTTTCAGGGAGAAAACGGCTCCAACTTTGCCAGTAAGTTGCTGAATGTGGCAAGAATTGCTTTCTGTGATTAATATATCATCTACATAGATGAGAAGCGGAAGTAAATCACATCCAGTGTGCTTGAGAAACAGTGAAGTATCAGACATTACATGATGAAAGCCCCAACTATTAAGTGTTGTTTTGAGTTAGAAGTATCATGCCATTGGTGCCTATCTAAGTCCATACAGTGCTTTGTTCAGCTTGCAAACAAAGGTTGGCTTTATCGGGTCCTTGAAGCCTGATGGTTGATCCATAAAGACTGTTTCAGAAAGATCTCCATGCAAGAATGCATTATTAATGTCTATTTGTTGGATATCCCAACCCTTAGTGACAATAATGGTTAAAATTACTCTAAATGTGCAGGGTTTGGGAACATGACTGAAAGTGTCAAAACAATTGATCTCTAACTGTTGTTGGAACCCCTTGGCCACTAATCTGGCCTTGTACTTGTGAATGGAGCCATCTGGATTGCGTTTTATCCTAAACACCCATTTATTTTTTACAACTGTTTGGTTATCATCTGGTGGTACTAGTATCCAAGTGTTGTTGGCTTGCAAGGCCTGAAGTTTGGCTAGCATGGCAACTTTCCAGTTTGGATCATTAAGAGCATCATGCACAATGTAAGGTTCTGAACAAGAAATAAGTGCAGTAGTGAAAGCTTTGGGTTTTAAGGATACAGTTTTGGATCTTGTAAGCTTTTATGCACATTAGTCACATTAGTAGTGGTTTGGGGAGGGGAAAAGGATATTGGGGAGGGAGATAAAAGTGAAGGTGAGTGAGTCAAAGTTATGTCAGTTGTAGAAAGCTAGAAGTTGGAGAAGGAGTAGATAGAGAGATACCTGAATTATGTTGAAACTGAGAAGAAGAACTTACTGAACCTGGTGAAGAGAATGACTCTTGTGGAAGTGGGGTTGCAGGTTGCACATGATGTTTTAGAAGGAGACAGTTTGTCGTTGAGACCTGTGTAGAAGGAGGGTAGACATGCGCATGTGTATATGAATGGGGTGAGGAAAGTAGAAGTGAGAGCTGCATATGGGAACTCGAGTTCATTAAATTTGACACTGCTTGATATGTAAAATCGTGTAGAAGTAGGTTCAAAACATATGTAATCCTTTATGGGACGGACTATAACAATGGAAAATGCATTTCTTGGTGTGAAAGGGAAACTTATGTGCATTGTAATGTCTTAGGAAGGGAAAGCAAAAGTGTCCAAAGGCTCTTAGGTGATTATACTTGGGTTTTTGATAGAAAATCATTTCATAGGGACTTTTATGAGCTAAGACTGGTGTGAGAAGTATGTTGATGAGGTAAGTGGCAATGGCAAAGGATTCCCACCAAAACTTGAGGTGTAATTCAGAGTGAGCAGTAGACTTAGTCCCTTTTCAGTTAAGTCTCTCTGTTTACGTTCAATTCTTCCATTTTGTGCATGAGTGTGTGGGCAAGGATGACTAAATATAATTCCAAGTTAGGAGAAAACCTGTAAAAGAGGTATGAATTTACCCTCAGTCACTTTGCGCACACTTAACTTTGCTATGAAATTGTCTTTCAATGTAGTTTAGAAAGTGTATAAATGTTTGTTTTACCTCAGATTTGGATATTAAGGAGCATATCTAAGTGAAACGTGTGCAGTCATCCATTATGCTTAAATAGAATCTAAAACCATAATGAGAAACATGACGAGTAGGGCCTCAGACATCAAGATGTAAGAGATCAAAAGGCTTTAAAGCATTACTATTTGATTACTGAAAAGGAAATTGATGAGCATTTCCAAGAATGCAAGCAACACAGAAAGGTAAAGCATCATTGACAGACTCCTTTACAGACTTAAAAACTTTTCTCTATGAACAGATGGATGACCAAGCCTAAGGTTCCATAAGGATGTTTTATACACAGCTAGAGCAGCAAGAAAACTAGAAACAGTTCTGTACAATCCTGGTTTTGGTGGTGTGATGGAGGGAGGGAGATTGAGACCATCATGTAGAACACCCTGCAAAAACACTTTCTTCGTAGTCTTATCATTCATAAGATAGCAAGATGAGTCAAATTCAACTATAACAAGATTATCATTTGTTAGTTTGGATATGCTACGAAGATTTTGGGCAAAAAATGGCACACATAGAACTTGATTGAGTGTTAATTGGATGAACTTATTATTTGTGGGGAGACTACTTTTACCAATGTGAGAAATGTGCATTAGTTTACCATTACCAACCATCACCTTTGCCTCACCTTTGTAGTCTCCTTTGATGGACAGATTGGACAGGTCTGAAGTTATGTGATGGTTTGCTCCAATATCAAGGTACCATGCATTATCATCCTGGTTGCATGTAGAAGCAGTCAAGGCACTTGGTGCTCGATTAATGTTGCCAGACATTGTGTTTGATTGGAACAGTGTAGAGTTTTGTTGCTCAGGAGACTCAAGAGCTTGAAAATTGGGGTCAAAATGACTATAACAAGTCGAGGAATAATGTCCTACTCTTCGACATATTTGGCACATGGGCCTGTTACTCCCTCTTCTACGACCCCTTCCTCGACCTCTTGAGTTTCTTGAGCTGCCTCTGTGAAAATTGGAAGGAGTATATAGATCATTACTCACACAACGCTATTGGAAGGTAGCTACATTGGCTATGCGGTTGTGGGCATCTATAGAGTTGGTGCTTAGAAGTTGCTCAATGCGCATTTCATGACTTTGGAGAATGAACTATGCTTCTTACAATGAAACAATGTCACTCCGAGATGTGAGATTGACAATTACATGAACATATTCAGATCCAAGGCCTCCTAGAATGTAGAGCAAGAGGTCTTCATCTATGATAAGCTGGCCAGTGGAGGACAGGCTATCTGTGATTGACTTCATTGTTAAGAACATAGTCATTGATGGAGAAAGCTCCCCTTTTTATTGTTTGGAGCTGAAAATGAAGCTGTAATGTTCGTGTTTTGCTTTGAGAGGTGAAAATTTGTTCGAAAACTCTCCAGACTTCTTGAGCACTTGTAAAGTTGACCACATGTCCAAACATTGCTTCAGTTATTGAAACAAGTAACCAGCTAAGGAGGTGTTGATAAGTTCTTCTCCAATTAATGAATTCGAGGTTAATGATAAATGGTGATTCAAACTTAAGTGTTTGGGCTAGTGAGGTTAGTGAAATAGCAAAGGGTTTAGGAATAAATTCTAAAGGAGTTTGTTGAGTGCCAAGTAGATATGACTCAAGGTCATAGGCACAAAAAATATAGAGAATTTTTGATTTCTAGAATGTATAATTGTTTCTGTCGAGATGAATAGAGATGCTTACCATGTTTGTTGGTAGCGTGCTTGGTAAGGCAAAAGATGATTAGATAGAAAATGAATAGAGATAGGATTGGGTGCAGACATGGCTGGTTGAGTTATGGGTGTATCCACCATTGTTGCATTTGGAGCTTCCATTGTTGCATTTGACGAAGCTTGATGCAGATTGGTATTTAGCTCTGATACCAAGTTGAAGAGAGGAAAAGTAAAAGAATTTTTTGTATATTACTCAAGATTAGATTACAAGATAGATGATTCTATATTTATACAAAGAATGAATAGAAGAATCTGTTAAGCTAAGGACGAAAAAATTAAAAATTTGTTAAGAAGAAATAAATGAATTATTGCATGAGGGAGAAGGAGCACGAGAGTGATGATGGAATCATATTTCCACAACAAGTGTGATTGGCTAGAGAGTAGCTCCAATCATTCAGTTCCTTGTAGCAAGTTTGTTATGAAGTGGTTGCTTCTCTTGATCAATGAGAGGGTTGTTGACATGGAATGAGGTGGAAGATGGACTTGTGCTCTAACAGTATATAACTATATACTACAAACAGAGATGACAAAATCTATAGAACATGATTCAACAATAACGACAATAAGAAATTAACATAGTCTATAATTATATATGATACAGTATATATCTATTTACTATATAACAGGGATGAAAAAAACTACAACATTTGATTCAACAACAATGACAGTAAGAACAATATAATCATATACTCTGTTATGACACAAAAAATAGAGAAATCACCTATTGTATTAAGAATCTCTAATGAAAAAGAGTTGAAAACATAAATGAAACTTAAAATCCCTAAATCTAAAATCAACCCCTAAACTAAAATCAGATAGAACATGCAGCCTTATACTCTTGCATAGAAAAAAATGCCATTGAAAACTGCTACAGAAAAAAAATAGGAAAGAAGAATGCCCTAAGAAATCTGTTACAGAAAAAAGAGGAAGGAAGAATAATGTACTTAAATTTGATTTGATCAATTCCATATAAAACTGCTACAGAAAATTGTTGATAAATTAGCCCTATATACAATTGCGAAATCAAACAATTTTACCGCAAATGGAAACTAAATTAACCCTAAAATAACCTGCTACTTATGTTACAGATCTGAAGGAATAATGACTTGAAGAAGAAGATCAAAACCTGAAAATCAGAGAAGCTCAAAATCTGCTATACAATTAAATTCGGGGAAGGAGTTGTGAACCCAACCTGCGAGAAAGCCACAAAGAAGAAAAAGAAAATAAAAAATAAAAAATCAGTTATAAGGGCATAAAAGTAACCTATTATGTAAAATTTTAACTACCTGATATATCATTTTTTTAATTTCGACCATATTTGCAAAAAAAAAGACATTAAACAAAAGAATGGTCGAAATTACAAACTAGTTTGTTGACAAACTTGGGTTAAAAGAATCTCCTATTAACTTTGGTAATTGACCTGTAAAAGATCTCTTTTTATAGGCAACTTAAAAAATTGATCTCCTTTTAGTTTAAAATTAAGAAATATCACTTTTTTTCCTTAGATACATCAAAACTCAATATTCGATTTAAAAAGAGATAATGGGATATTAGCTTAAATTTAGTTTTGAAAAGTACATTTTTAATTCTAAGACCAATCGACTCTAAAATAAAATAAAAATAAAAATTAACTATTCCTTCTATTAAATCAAAATATTTTGTGTACACACATATACGACCATATTTATGTGTGTGTTTTTAACTCCACTTTAGAATATAAAAATGGCACTAAGATGATCAACATACCGCTGTATATGATTGATACTTTATTCATGCCTTGATTAATGCAACTATATGCAAAAATATTTGAAACATCATATACTCATGCGAGGAAAATAAGATTACTCATTTTGTGTTCAAATTAAAATTGAACATAAAATTGTATCAACCAAGTAAACACACGCCAATTATGATAAACTCACCTTAAACAAATTACAAAAATGAATAGAATGACTTGTGGATTTATTGGGTGTCACAAGATCAAAATTTAGTCTTAAAATTAAATGGTTAGTTATCAACAATACATAAACAATTAGGAGAATTAAATAGCAATGACTCAAAATTGAACTCAGGCACATTAGAGTCGTCAGGGTACCTTGGAGTGTTCATCAACAAAAATATTTAATTCATTCATTCTAAACATTAAATCAAATAATCTATGTTAAACGTGAAACTTAACAGTTAGACACGTCATTAAATGTAATTTTAGTTGCAGCTTTTCCTCAATTTCTCCAAATTATCCTATATTGTATAACACTCATTTGTGATAGCCATCTTTGAATAAAGAAACTTTTAAATGTGAAAGCGATATACACGCTTAGTTATTTGCCATTTCATTTGTGTATAATTTTTTTTAGTGAATTTATTATTTGCATTTTGAAATTTTTGTAATTAATTAGGCCATTAGTAACACAAATTCCATCAAATTTAGCATATGTAAATATGCTTAGTATCATCTTCTAATAAGTTTCTCATGTGCTTAAAGTCATGTAACAAGAACCATCATCAAATCTAAACTCGAATATTGCTCTCAATGTGTGAAAAATAAAAGAATGGTCATGCAATGCAACACAAAGGTGAATGGGCAAACAAACAACAAAATAAAAGCATAGAAAGAAAAAAACCTGATTGGGTTACCTTCCACTAAGTGCTTAATCTAGAGTCATCAGCCTAACTTCGTGCAAGCGCTCTAATCGGTATCTTGAATAGTGGTTGAAATATTATGAGTATCAAAACTAGCTTCTAAGTAATATTTCAATCTTTATCCACTAACTTTAAAAATGGTATCCATCGCATCATATGACGTATTTCAACCAGCCCATAAGAGAAAACATTGACGACAGTGAAGGGTTTGGACCACCTTGTAGGAAACTTCTAGGAAATAGCTTTAAATGTGAGTTGAAGAGCAAAACTATGTCCAATAAAGAACTCTCTGTATAAGATGCATTGGTCATGCATCCCTAAACCCTAAACATATATCATTATAGATTCCTCCTTCTCATTAAGTTGTAAAACTCTCTTCTTTCTTGCTTTTCAATGCTCGACATGGGCTTTGTAGGTGCCATACCATTGATTAAGTTTTTGTGTTCAGCATCGATGTTATGTAAACTTTCTAATTTTTTTGTATAAATTCATTAATTCAAAAATGTTTCGAATGATTTTGTATTGAAATGCATTATAAAAGAAAATAAAATGGTTTGACTATTTTAGGTTTCAGATGTGTATATAAAATATGTTTAACCTAACCACTTCTATATAAGAGAGTTCATTACAAAAAAAATTTAAAGAGCAGTGACTTAATTAATTCGCTAAAAAGAGATAGACGTGGAAGTAAAACAATCAAAGTATGAGATGTTTTCACATTTAACCAAAAAAATAAAAGGATCAAAGTTAGAAATACTTTTAACTCTATTTTTTAGAGGAATTACTTGAGAATGATCCTTTAGAGTGAAACAATAAAATTAACATCCTTTGAAATTTTTTTACGAAATCATGCATTTTTAATAAAAGAGAAAATTAAAATGCCAATAGTCTAGCAAAAAATTATTGTTAGATCATAGTTTAACATTTTCCGTTAAAATATACACTCACTAGACCTAGATCTAGCAAGGTCTAGTAGTTACGAATTTTAATTAAAAAAATTTATATAAAAAGAAAATTTAGTCTTTTACTCGGTAAAAGGGGTTGAATTTCATTGAAAATAAAAAAAAGTCTTAAAATCAATTTTTTTCTTTTACAAGGGAGCCTTTATAAAAATTTCTCTATTTTTTATTACATAGATAGATAAGCGCATGCACCGATAATATTATATTATATGCTAATATCCTAGAGATTCATAAAAAAATTTCGCAACTTATTAATTAAAAACAAAAAAATTATAAAGTAAAAATAACTTATTGGCAGCCAACTGTATTTCTATACCTCAACACCACCTAACTAAATTAACAATAAGTCCAATTATAGCATAATTTTTTGCCAGCATAACCAAAAATCAAAAGCCTTTTTTTCACCACACACATGCCTCTAGAAAATCTTAATTTATTATAAAAGGTAATTTGCTCTTTCACTCTTCTTCAATGGGTTGGTTCTAATCAGAATCAATGGGCTATTTTCTATCTGAGCTTTTGCTTCTGTGTTTTCTACTTCTCAGTAGGATGTCGCTCCGTTTGGCTCAAGGAAATGTCCATCACTACGACTTTGATGTAAGTTTTAAATTGATTGAATTGCAAATTGTCTTAAATTTTCTATGCGGCAGAAATACAAAAATGATCAACTATCCAACTCAAACTTCAAAAATAGTTGGAAAACTTTATTTTTTTTACAAAAATGGCCAGAATAATGTAAACAATTTATTTAAATATGTGTAATTTCCCTAAATTAATTATTTACTTCGACAATTTTTGGTCATTTTTGCAAAAAACAAAAAGTATCCCCGTAATTTTTGTAATTTGAGCCTAAAACTTAAGTTTTTCTTATCATTTTCTGATTTTCTGATTATACAAAAAAGGTGAGGTTGGGGTTTAAATTAGTGAGTTTTGATTGCAGTTGAAGGAGAGTAATTTTACGAGGCTATGTTCAACAAAGAGTATGTTGACAGTGAATGAGAGTTTTCCAGGGCCAGAAATTCGCATCCACAAAGGCGATACTGTCTATGTCAATGTTCATAATCAAGGAAAATATGGTGTCACTATCCACTGGTACTCTCTCTCTCTCTCAACATCACGTGATCAATGGTTTTAAAAGAAAAACATCACGTGATCAATTATTATAACTTCCTTATATTTTAATGTGTTACAAATCTCCCAACAAATCTTCTTATTTAAATTAACAAAATCTACAAAAGTAAAATGGTAAATTACATAAATCTTTCCTTGTGTTTTTTACATAAATAAATAGACACAGCTCTCCATTTCAAACCTACAGAGAGACGGCTCCTCATTTTACTTAGCCAACACATACATCATAAGTGATTTAAATATATAGTAACTCGTTAATCAGATATAATGTACTTTCAAAAATGCTCCCACCCATATTTATTTTGTTAGAAATTTATGTTGATAGGTTGTTGTTCTTTCTCACATTCTTAAATATTTTTTTGTCTATAAATTATAACCTGTGTACAAATATTTTTTGACTTATGTCACTATATGAGAATGTGTCTATGCATTTTTGTCTTTTTCTTTTTAGATGAAATTTGAAATTGTTAGATAAATGAACAACGAGACATTGATTGGAAAAAAAATATCTTTGACAACGAAGCGGTGGTGTTCATGTAATTTACCTTTATTAATGTTTAAAAAATTTAATTTTAGAATAAATTACACAAACATCCTCTATAGTTTGTCTAAATTATGTACGCCTATTAAGTTTTATTTCACCTATAAATAAGTGTACACATTTCCCCAAAATTTAAGTATACTTCTTGGTAAGAAATTCATATTTTCATATATAGGTTACAATATGTAGGCAAATCAAGTTCCAAGTATGACAAATATTAATGGCCCTTCAATATAAATTTTCTATCATAAAGCAAGTTGTGAGGTAAAATGAAACTAAAAATAGAGTCTTCAACCAGATGAGAATGTTGTTGAAAATAAGTAAACTTTGAAGTGTGAAAATAAGAAGTAAAGAGTCAAAATCTTAGAGCTAGTAAAGACTTTGCACCATGCTATTCTTAGGGGTGGCCATAGGAGGTATGTGTGAAAATTTAAATTGTATTACAATTTGTCTCTCCATCTTCTACTAGAAATAAATGGATGTGGAGTAGAAAAAGTGTAGTGGAGTGGAAACAACTTCTCTGAATCATACAGAGAGCTTGAAAGAGACAAAGAGTGTTTGTGAGTTTTCTCTTATATATTGTAAGCTTTTATTTGAAAGTTTTTAATCCAAGTATTTTGTGTGAATTAGTCTCTCTGAGGTTTACCACAAGTGACCTCAATCTATACACGTCCACCAATAGGGGTATCAAAGCTCTCAAGAGGTCTAGAAAGAAAGAAGATAGTCTTTCCCGAATTTCTCAAAAATTTGAGTTGCTCAGAATTTAGTTCTGAGCATTTCAGAGTGTTCCCCTAGTCCATACGATCAAAAAGAGCTAAAAAAACAGCTAAAACGGAGTTCATACGAAGAATCTATAGTTGGTCAAAGTTTGAACAAAAAAAAATCAAAATCACTGGGATCTTGCCGGAGAAGACTACCGGAAAAACCAGTCCGGTGTGTGCCACATCATCACCCAGTGATCCGTCACATAAGTAGCGGTGTCAAGTCAGTGACACGTCATCAACGTTGCCACATCATTGACACGCCATCTAAAGCTTTCTAAATTTTTCAAAATACCCCCAAAGTTTTGAAATTTCCATATTGCCTCATATTCTTGTAAATTACAGAAAATCCCCTGTTCTTTCTGAAATTACAAAGAGACCTCGTTTTTTTTTATAATTTGAAAGAGCCCAGAATATCTAAAAATCCCTGACCAGTTATTTCCAAGGTTTTTAACGATTCCGGTTTTAACCGCGTTGTCAGATTTTCCAAATTCTCTCCCTCATATTTGAAATTTATCAAGTTCAAATTTGAAAATGGCAAACAATAGTTATATGCAAGTTGCAAAACTTACCGAATACAACTACGACAATTGGTGCATTCAAATGTGAGCTTTACTAGGTTCTCCAGATGTTATGGACATCTCAATTTTGAGAGTCTAAGACAGCTAGGAAGCAAGAAGATGGTGAAAAGTATTCTAAATATTCAACATATTAATGAGCTATGTGAAAGTTGTGTTCTTAGTAAGCAACATAGAAATAACGTTGGAAAGCGAGCAGATTGGAGAGCAACGAAGTCACTTGAATTAGTTCACAGTGATGTTTGTGGTTCCGTTGAATCTAGAATCAAATGGACATAAGACATATTTTCTCACATTCATTGATGATTACAGTAGAAGAACTTGGGTGTATTTCTTAAAGAGGAAATCAGAAGTGTTCGATAACATCAAAGAGTTTAAAACTCATGTCGAAAAGCAAAGTGATTATGGCATCAAGACGTTGAGATCAGATCAAGGTGGAGAATATAGCTTAGATGAGTTTCAATGATTCCTGAAACAATATGGAGTCATACACTCCACAGCTAAATGGAGTAGCTGAGAGAAAGAACCGTACACTCCTTAATATGGCTAGGAGCATGTTGAAAGAAAAGTCGTTTCCTAGGAGTTTTTGGGCTGAAGCAATTTCATGTGCAATTTATTTACTGAATCGATGTCCCACAAGAAGTTTGGAGAATATGACACCTCATGAAGCATGAAGTACTCACAAGCTGAGTGTGAGTCATCTTAGAGTTTTTGGATGCATTGCATATGCAAAAATCCCAGAAGCCAGAAGAACAAAGCTCAACGATAAAGGAGAGAAGTTTATCCTTGATGGATATGGTGACAGAACCATGGGATACAAGTTGTACAACCCAGTCACCAAGAGAGTATTCTACAACAGAGATGTAATTTTTTACGAAAGTGAATCTTGGAGTTGGGATAATGCTGAATCTTT
Source organism: Datisca glomerata (assembly GCA_003255025.1). Taxonomy (NCBI): domain Eukaryota; kingdom Viridiplantae; phylum Streptophyta; class Magnoliopsida; order Cucurbitales; family Datiscaceae; genus Datisca; species Datisca glomerata. The sequence goes on from QANY01012956.1 coordinate 390,790, forward strand.
CAGGAATGCAAAACTAACAGTTGAAGAAGAAGAATCAGCTCGACCAAGAGAAGAAGAGCCATGGACACCACAAAGTGTTCAACTCTCACCAAGAACAATTGAAACTCTTGAGTTAATGGCAGAAGAAATGTTCGATATGAGGACAAAAAGGATCCAAAATCTAGAAGATTTATATGAGAATACATATCTCATATATGATGATGAGTTTACACTATTCTATCTTTAAATGAATTATGATCGAGTTAGCTTTGATGAAGCTAACAAAGAGGATAAATGGAGAAGAGCAATGAATGAATAAATTGAAAAGAATAAAACATGGGAGTTGACTATTCTCTTAGAAGACCATAAGTCTATTAGAGTAAATTGGTTTATAAAATAAAGAGAAATGCTCAAGGAGAAGTTCAAAGGCACAAAGCAAGACTTGTAGCAAAAGGCTATAAGCAGAAAGAAGGTATTGACTATGGATAAGTCTTTGCCCTTGTTGCCAGACTTGAGACCACCAGACTGTTGATATCATTGGTAGCACATAAAAGGTGGAAAATCTATCAACTTGATGTAAAGTTAACTTTTCTGGATGGGTTTCTTGAAGAAAAAATCTATGTGGACCAGCCACTTGGATATGTGAAGAAAGGTCAAGAAAAGAAGGTGTACAAGCTAAAGAAAGCCTTGTACAAATTGAAACAAGCTCCTCGTGCGTGGAACATGAGGATAGATACTTACTTCTAAAATAATGGTTTTGAAAAGTGTCACTATGAGCATACACTATACTTGAAGAAAGAAGCTGATGGTAGTATGTTATATGCATGCCTATATGTTGATAACTTGGTCTTCACACGTAACAATCCAACCATGTTTGACTTTTGAAAAAGAGTATGGTTCGTGAATTTGAAATGATGGACATTGGTCTTATGGCTCATTCCGTCGACATTGAAGTGAAACAGAGTGAGGAAAGAATTTTCATCTCCCAAGGTAACTATGCAAGGGAGATACTTAAGAAGTTTGGCATGGAGATTTGTAATCATGTTACTACTCATGTTGAATCAGGAATAGAACTAAGGAAAAATGAGCAAGGAGATGTTGATCCAACCTATTTCAAAAGCTTGGTTGGAAGTTTGAGATATCTAACACGCACTAGACCAGATATATTCTATGGAGTTGGACTAGTCAGCAGGTATATGGAGACTCCTGACCAGTCTTATTTGAATACAACAAAAGGGATACTTCAGTACATTAAAGGTACTCTCAACGATGGTTTATTCTACTAGTCCAGTAAAGATTCCAAACTTGTTGGATATTCTGATAGTGATTGGGGAAGAGACTTGGATGAAAGAAAAAGTACGACAAGTTTTGTGTACTTTATGGGAGATACTGCATTTACATGGTCTTTGAAAAATAAGCTATGGTGACACTATCATCATGTGAAGCCGAGTATGTTGCTGCCAGCTCAGTAGTTTGCTATGGAATATGACTTAGAAATATGATGAAATGCTTGGGATTCTCACAAGATGATCCCACTGAGATCTACATTTGATGATCGTTCAGCGATTGCACTAGCAAAGAAGTCAGTGCACCATTAAAGAATCAAACACATTAATACTCGTTATCATTTCATCAGAGAGCATGTGGAGAATAAAAAAGTGGAACTGATATCTTGCAGAACATATGATCAGCTCGCTGAGATATTACAAAGTCACTCAAGCATTATGTGTTTTCAAGAATGAAGGTAATACATGGAATGATGAAAAAGAATCAAATTTTAAGGGGGATGCTGAAAACAAGTAAACTTTGAAGTGTGAAAGTAAGAAGTAAATAGTCAAAATTTTAGAGCTAGTAAAGACTTTACAACATCTTATTCTTAGGGGTGGCCATAGGAGGTGTGTATGGAAATTTGAATTGTATTGCAACTTGTCTCTCCATCCTCTACTATAAATAGATGGATGTTGGGTAGGAAAAGTGTAGTGGAGTGGGAACAACTTCTCTGAATCATGGAGAGAGTTTGAGAGAGACAAAAAATGTTTGTGAGATACTGTAAGCTTTTGTTTGAAAGTTTTTAATTCAAGTATTTTGTGTGAATTAGTCTCTCTGAGATTTACCACAAGTGACCTCAATCCATACACATCCACCAATAAATATTCATATAATTAAAATAATCTACAAGTGAGACTGGAGTAATTTACCCATAATTATATGTATATAACAGCTCATGTAACAATATTGGGAAGGAAGCCCATATTTTATCATATTGATTACTGCATTGTAGAACTATTATATCTAGTGGTGGGTGCTGTTGCGTTTTCTCAACTCCAAAAGTTAGCTTGTGAAATTTTTCTCACACTTAGAAATTAACTATTAGTCTCTTTCACAACCGATATGAGATAACTCTCACAAAAAATGTCCCAACTCTAACATGTGTGAACTTCAGAATTGTGAGTTGGGCTATTGAAAATAACCTAATTTAATAATATCACAAAAAATCGTGAAATAGAAGTCCAAAATGACTGTTGAAACTTTTGAAATCTAAGATATGGATTCACCTACATTCATGATATGTATATATATAACTTAATGTTTAGCTATTTATGCAACAATATTGATTCAGAAATTTACAAAATCAATAAAAAAGTAGAGTATTTCTGCAAAACTTATAATTTTCTAATATAGTAGAGAGACAATACAGGCATGGGGTGAAGCAACCAAGAAACCCATGGTTTGATGGACCAGAATACATAACACAATGCCCAATACCAGCAGGAACTAATTTCACATATCAAGTTTTATTTACTTCAGAAGAAGGAACACTTTGGTGGCATGCTCACAGCGATTGGACTCGAGCTACTGTTCATGGTGTCATCATCATCTTGCCTTCCCTCGGCACTTCTTATCCTTTCCCTAAGCCTGATGAAGAGCAAGTTCTCGTTTTTGGTAATTCCTTCTCTTTTCTAATTGATTTGTCTAAATTAATTATTTATTTTGGCCCTGAACTACCTATGTTCCTTACACTTGTTTAGAATAATTTACTTCATACGTGAAATTTTTAAAAAATGATGAAATTTATGACATATATGATGACTTGGTACGGCTTATTGCTAACTGCGCATTTAATATCTCAACTCATTATTTTTATCTCATATTTTATTATTTCTTTAATATTTTTAACGATCAAGATTTGATTGGAATTATGTTAAAAGTTCATTTAAATTGATTTAAATTTAAACTTTTTTAATGACTCAAATTAAAAATGAGTCATAATTCAGGACGAAAATCATAGTCGGACCTCAATTTTATCGTTTTGACTAATAATATCAATTAGTTTAGTTATTTATATCTTATTTATTTTTACTTATATTCAAAGCATTTTGAAATAAAAATTGATATATATTGTTTGATGTTTTCAAAGGGTAGAAAAATAACTAAAAGAATGGGACATTTTTTTTCATAACGTTCTGAAAATCTTTGGAGCAGCATCTTGGTATAAAGATGATGTGATGGCTTTGATGGATACTGCCCTAAGGGAAGGTGGACTAACAACATTGTCCGATGCTTACTGCATCAATGGCCAACCCGGGGACTTTTATTCTTGTTCCAATGGTACACATTCTCCTCTTAGGCTTTGCTTGTGGCTTTGTTTATATTCCGGATATTTAAGTAAATATGTATGTATATCTATCTATCTATATGTGTATGTATATGTATATATTATATACATACACGTATATGTTTGTGTGAAAGAGTGTAGAATTATCTATCTATATGTTTTATTGTGCAGAAACAACTTATAGAAAATCAGTTGATTATGGAAAGACCTATCTGCTCCGGATACTAAATACAGTTCAAAACACGGATATGTTTTTCGCGATTGCGGATCATAACCTAACGGTTGTGGGATGGGATGGATCTTACATTAAGCCTGTTATAACAGACTATATAATGATAACACCAGGCCAAACAATGGATGTTTTAGTCACAGCAAATCAATCTCTTGGCCTCTATTACATGCTTGCTAGCCCTTATTTTGATGGAGAAGCTGATGATTTTGATAAAAGCATAACAAGTGCTATTTGGCAATACAATGGGAACTATTCTTCACCTTCTTTCCCTATTTATCCAACCAATATTCCTGGCTTCTATGACATGACTTCTGCAATGAAATTTACTCAAAGACTAAAGAGCTTGAATTCCATTGAACATCCAATAGATCTCCCTCTGACTGTTACTACCAAAATGTATGTGACTATCTCCATTAATATGTTGCAATGTCTGAACGACTCTTGCTCCGGTCCTGGGGGGAATCGTCTCGCTTCCGGTTTGAATAACAATACCTTTGCCAATCCTTCACTTGATATCTTGCAGGCATACTACAGGTATATATATGCATATATCTTACATTAGTTGGGAGAAATTTCCCTTACACCTCATATATTTCTCTGATATAGATGCACGACACCGACACACATCTAGTTTGAATAATAACACTCTAATCTATTCTACTAAATATGTGCTATTTAGATGTGAAAATATAAGATTATCCCTATAATCAATCTGAACCAACAACTTTTCTAACCAAAGACATAAATTGAATTGAAAAAATGACTTTAGGTTTCATATAAGTTAGGTGATCAAGTCGGGTTTGAATATTAAATAATAAGAGCTAATTTTGGTATTAATATATTATTTAAACATTGTATTATAAAATTTAATAGTTTTGAGCTTTTTATCACAAAAATCCAATACGAAAGAAGTTTTGAGTCATTTCTTAAACTAGATGTGACGTTTTCATTTAAAAAAGTACATTTGATGTCAGAGAAATGTTCTCATTTATATTTTGATGAATTAATGAACTAATAAACAAATTCGTACCTTAATAACATGTTTGATTTTTTTTTTCTGTAGGAATATAAGTGGGTATTACGAAACGAATTTTCCTGATGAACCACCGAATATGTTTAATTTCACGTCAGAGGATTTATTGACGGACAACGTAACGTTATCGGAGCAATCGACAAGGGTGAAAGTGTTGGAGTATAATGAGACAGTTGAGATAACATTCCAAGGCACTAATGTGATGAGTTCAGGAGAAAATCACCCAATGCATTTACATGGTTTTAGGTTTTATCTGATCGGAGCTGGCCAGGGAGTTTTCAATAATGTGACTGATCCTTTGAAGTATAATTTGGAAGATCCTCCTGAGGCTAATACATTTCCCATACCTAAAGATGGATGGGCTACAATCAGATTTAGAGCCAGCAATCCAGGTAATATATGTTAACGTATTTATGATCAAAATAACACTTAATCAACTAAAATTTTATGTATTAAAATTATTTGAAGATTCTCTCCTAATGTTTGGTCAAAGCTCAATTCAATTAGCCGACTTAAAAATATTAATTAGTAGATTTCTTCATTATATGATTTTTTATTATTATTTAAAGACATTTCTGTTTATAAAAAGTAAAAGATATAATAAAATATTTCAATAAATTTATGATATAACTTTATAATGAAGAAACACGAGTTCAATAAAAAAATTATTGATAAAAGTGAATTTTATTTTAAAAAATTTATTCGACCAGATAATAGATACTATATTATTTTTTCGATGTATATAAAATTTGATATATTGACACATATAGTTAAACTCTCATCATGATCTAAACATATGTTTGAGATTCCTCGGATCTGAATATAAGTTATAACCTTAAAAACAATCATTTTATATCAGGAATTTGGCAAAACAACTACATTTGAGAGGAAAAATTTCATATTTGGGAAAACCTTAAATTATAAATTAGTTAAAAAAAAGTACGCATAATGTTTTTTAGAAGAAATTTACTAATTTGTACTAGCATATTTTAATACTAAGGATTCAAACAACGTGGATAGCTTGCACATTTTATATAGACTTAATTATGTACTAATAAATAAGAAATTTAATAAAGATGAATTTTAGTTATTTTTATATATTAAAGTTTTAATGCTCGGAGATAATGCATATAAAAATAATATGTATTAAATTAAAAATTTGAAATCCGAAATTATACTCTATATATTANTTATTATTATTATAATTCTAAAAAATGAACAATTTATTTTTGAATGAAAAATAAATATATTTTTAGCATAAAGGACCTCGAAATTCATTTTTACAGACACTCACAGATATAATTATATATATATAATTTTACAAACTATGTGTAAATTAACATTGAGTAACTGAATTAAATCATAAAAGAGGTTAAAAACCTAATTTGAAATAATATTTTAAGAAGGCTTAAAAGGTAAAATGAGAAACCAAATGTTTCTCCCCATTTAACCTCTTTGAATTTGAATATTGTATAGATTTAAGTATATAAATATATACATAGATTTAAAGAAAGAGAGGAAATTAACGATTTTTTTTCAGGGGTGTGGTTTATGCATTGTCATTTTGATCGACACATGACATGGGGAATGGACACAGTTTTCATAGTGAAAAATGGGGACACAGAAGAGACAAGTATGCTCCCTCCTCCTGAATATATGCCTCCTTGTGGTGTTGATTCTCTCTTTGGTTTGTCTCATCAATCCATGTTACAACTTCAAGACTGAGAGGCTCAACTTCTTTACCTTTTCTCTTTCTTTTCTGTTTTCATTTTTTTTTTGTTTTTGTTCTCATTTTGAGGGATAGATACAAAATCTATATATCATGAATTCAAAAGAGAGGTTTACCACAATATGTGGGCTTGTTATATTTTTTGGATATATGTATGAGTTATCTAATTTTAAGAAAGAATTTTGTAGGCTCTATTTCTTTTGTTTCCTAGTTGGGCTTCAAATGGTCTTTCTTACAAATTCTAGTTCAAAACAATTCTATTTTATCGGTTGTAGAAAGCAGATTACAGAGAAGAAGCAGTAAATGTAAATTTGATGGAATTGCGATTGAGGCTTCCTAAGTAATATCCTAAAGACAGATTTTTGTCCCTCTTTTGTTGATTGTAGTTCTAGGATGGTAAATTAGATAGACTTGTGATTTAGGCTTGTTTAATGTCTTAAAATGCTTGAACCGTCATCCTTAGCAGTAAAACGAGACAATAGATCTCATATTTTACTCATCTTCTACATTTGAGTTCATTCGTTTGTGTTCATTTTGGTCTTGAACAAATCCTGAATTCATGCTTAATAGTCTCACAGAAATGACCAACTTCTACTTCCCTATAGGTGATAAAAATTAAGTGTATTCTGACTATGCTCCTCTTATAAGTAAGATATCAATATTGTGAAATATTAAGCATACCTTAATGTCGACAAAAAACACAACTACGTCATACCATAACAGTAGGGAAGAAATTGAAGTTTCAGAGTGTGTTAACTTGGATTGCTCTAATCAGTTTGCATATTGAACCTAGATCTTGAGATCTCCAGCCAGCTAAGTTATGGTTCCGCTAAAACAATTCATTGAATTGGCATTGGCACAATTCCCCTTGATGTTACTTTCATTTGCTCTCTTGTTAGGCCCTTTGTTTTAGGGTCAACCACATTTTCTTTTGATCTGATAAAATTGAATCAAAACAATTCTATTAGGGAGCAACATTTATTATCATTATTATTCATGCGTCTGATATATCTTCACTTACCACTATACATGTTATTCTTTGCTCTTAACAACGCAACAATGATGCATAATATATACATATGGCAGTCATAGACTTAGACATGAATATCTTTAAGAAAGTTTCAAAGTCATTATGCTTCTTCTCAAGTTTTATCTAAAGTTATCAATTTTGATTCCATAGTCTATCGTGTTATACATGTCTATTTTGAATATTTCTAAGATATGGTAGCATTACCTAAGGTGAACAAATATCTACTAGTTGATTGAATCTCTAAATTGTCTAATATTCACTTACCATCACTAAATCCTTCTAGTACTAGTGGATATTTTGTGTGATGTAACCCATAGTTAATGGTGTACTTCAAGTACCTTAACAACTTGACTAAAGCATCTCAATAGTCATGCACTGGATTACTTTTGTATCTAGCAAGTCTACCTATTGGATTACCCTCTAAACTGTCTAATATTCACTTACCGTCACTAAAGCATCTCAATAGTCATGCGCTGGATTACTTTTGAATAGGCTATATAAGGCCCAATGCAATTCATAACGTACTTGAGAATACTCATGGGAAAACACACCATCACTTGTACTCTTCTTCACCTTATAACTATTGTCTAATGAAGTGACAACATGTTCACTCTGAAAGTAACTAAACTTTATTAAGATCATTCTACATAATAGGATTGAGTGGAAATATATCATTCTCGAGTTCTCTTTAGTTGAATTCCAAGATTAACATCATATTGACCTAAGTCTTTCATGTCAAAATTATGATTCAACATTCTTTTCGTTGAATTTATTATGTTCTTATTAGTATCCATTGTGAGCATGTCTTCCACATACAAGAAAACCATAAAGCTAGCATCATTAGTACACTTAATGTACACACATTTACCACACTCATTTATCTTAAAGACATTTTACGACATAGTGTGATCAAATTCCTCGTGCTATTATTTAGGTGCTTTCTTTAACCTGTAAAGGGACTTAATAGATTTACAAACCTTACTTTCTTATCCCTCAATAACAAACACTTCAGGTTGTTCCATATTATCTAAATCTTCACTTAGAAAAACAATTTTTAAATCTATTTGGTGAATTTCCAGATTATGTATAACTGTTATAACAATCAACATTCTGCATACATGATCTTCGTCACTAGAGAATATGTATCAAAGAAATACAAACCCTCATTCTGGTGGTATCATTTAACTACTCATTGTGTTTTGTGCTTATTATTAGTAACATCAAACGTTAGTTTCCTTTTTTTGAAACTCTATTTACAAACAATTAGTTTATTTCCAGGAGTTAGATTAACCAATTGTTGACTTTTATTTTTTATAATGGATTCAATTTCATTACCCATCGCTTCTTTCTAATAATGAGTCTCAAGAGTTGAATTTGCTTCTTTAAATGTCTAAGGTTAAGCTTAGAAAAAAGTGTGAGAATATTAAGTCTAAAAGAAGTAGCTTTCTTAGCCCTCTTGCTCCCCCTAGGTTCATGATCATTTTGAAGTCTGATTGAGCTTTCACCGTGATTTCTTTTGGTGTAACTTTTTTCCCGTTCTTCTTTAAAAGGAAAAACATGTTAAGAAAATACAACATTAATGGATTCCATAATGGTATTGTTATTAATGTCAGAAACTTCATTACCAACAATCTATATGTTGTGCTATTAAACACATAGTCCAAAAGATGCAATCAATAGTCTTAGATCCAAGTTTAATCCTCTTTATAATGAGACTTGAATCTTTGCAAGAACCCCCCACTTTCAAGATGTTATAAAAGGTGGTATCCCTTTTCACACCTCATAAGGAGATTTGTTCGTATTTTTATGTTGAAATCTGTTAATAAGATATTTGCAGTAAGCAAGGCTTCCCCCGTAAAAAGTGTAAGGTAAATTAGAACTGTTTAGCATGTAATCAATCATGTCCTTCAATGTATGATTATTTCTCTCGACCTCATCATTTTGTTGTGGTGTGTAAGGTGTTGTAATTTAATGCAATATATTGTAGTTGCACAAGTCTCTGAGAAAATTGTAGATTCGTACTATCCACCTCATTCAGATCATAGCACTTTATTTTTCTTATTAAGTTGGTTCTCGAAGAGTGGCGCATAGACTATTAAAAAATAATACTTTATACAGATTTATTGTAACTAATAATTTTGAATAATAATAAGGACTGAAATCGGAAGTCTAAAAATAATCTTTTATTTCAAGAATTTAGAAAATCAAATGCTCAGTATTTCTAAATTCTGTCATTGGATTTTACTCTGAAAATATATTAGGAAAGCATTATTATTAGCTTTCACCATGATTTTTGTCACAACATGCCTGCGACGCGGAGCGACGATTGAAAAAGATATTTTAAAAAATAAAAAAGAGTTGTCACCAATAATTTTAGGACGTGATTGGTTAACTAATTTAGAAAAATATTTTATGGTCTATGAAAATTTTGAGTTGGTTCGGGGGTCATTTGCACATAGGAAATGTACTAGCACCCTACAACACCCGTTATCTAACGGTTACCAAATTTTTTCAATTGCCAATTTTTTAGAAGGGTCCTAAAAAAGGGTTTGGAAAAAATATTTTTAAATATCTCACTTCATCGAATCTTGTGCCAAAAATGAAATAAGTATTGAAATTATCTTCGGTATCCCAAAAATAATTTCTCACCTCATTAGTTTAGGAAATTGATATCTCAAAAGTCCCAAAGTCCATTATCACATTTTTTTTCTAAAAAATAACAAAATTGTTGGACTTACCTTGGTATCCCAAGAATAACTCTTCATCTCAGTAGTTTTAAAAATTGATATCTTAAAATTCCCAAAACTTGTCGTCATAATTTTTAAGTTAAAAAGACCTTAAATTGGTCCTTCAAACATTCATAAAAATGAAAACGATGTTAATATCATAACAAAATTTATACAATAAAAAAGAGTCTAAATCACCTTTATATACATGTTAATATGTTAACATAGAGATAGAATATAATACAAAGAGGAAAAACACATATATACAAGAAAGTCAAAATAAATAATAATGTATACCGTACTTAAAAAAGCCGATTGATATCGGAATGGATCACGACAGTCATTATTATGAAGATGAAAAAATAAGGAGGGTCTTACTAAACCATCTTAAAGTGATGGTTTTCGCCGAACGGGAGAGACATTCGGTCATAACTTTATAGGTTTCTTGTGCTATGGATTTTTTGGGTTTACCGGAGATGGTGGTGGTGGTTTTGGCTGAAAATTTAGGTTGGAATGATTGAGTTTAATGAGATGATTTGTTTAGTGGTGGTCGTTCACTAGGAAAGTCACCGATGATGAAGAAATGGAGAGTTAAAGTTTTTAGGTCAAACTTTAAATAGTCATAACTCAGTCATCGTCGCCTGATTGGATTGAAAATTGGAGGGGTGGTAGTCGACTGTGGTGGGACACTCTTCTCTCTCTCTCTCAAATTTCATTTTTTCATTTCCTTCTTTAGGAAAATCAATAGTCTTCTCTAGAGCTTCTCTCTCTAACTCCTAAGGTTTCTCTATAATTTCTTCCATATTCACTACAAAAAATCCTCTTTTTAGCAACAAGATTTTTAGTGACAAAAAAAATTTCATGGCTAAAGTTTATGCTTTAGCGACCAATTTTTTTTTGTCGCCAACAACTCTCTCTTGTAAGGGAATTTATTTTTGGTCACCAAAAAATTTAGCTTGTTAAGAAAAAACTTGGGAGGAATATTTTTAAGAGTTTTTCCGACGAATTTAAGTTTTCGTCGGTAAAAATAAGACATTCCTTTATGTTCATCGGCAAAAAGCCTCTTTTTAGCGGTGAGACTGTTTAGTCGTCGGTAAAGGATTTTTAATTAATTATTTTCTCTGTGTCATGGGTCTCTGTCCTCGTTGCCTTGGGTCTCTTGTGCCGTGGGTCTCTGTCGCGGTGAGTCTCTGTCCCATGCTCGTTCATAGTTTTAAACACTTTGGTAGGGTTTGATTTGGTTGCTATACGAACATGTCTTGTTGTTTCTCCTGAGTTTGAGCTGATTATGTATGTTTTTCAACATTTCACTGTGGTTGATTCATCAAACATTAACAAATGATATTTAGTGCAGTATGTGTTTGAAAATTAGGCAGGCAACAAGGAATTAATTAGCCCTTTCAATCACAAAGGAATTAAGAAAGAAGACAACGACATGATTTTACAGTTTTCCCTTTCATTAATTTGTTTGATTTTGAGCTGATTTACAGCTTCCCTTCATTAATTTGTTTTAAACCAACCTTATTTTTTGTCCCGAATTGCAAAAGGGTCAGCTCAGGATGGAGCATTACGAGTCGAGACGGACCAAGTTTGTAATTATGCATGACTCAAAATTTGCATGCTTCGCACTCACACCAGACAGACCAAGTGTGTACTCGCAGCTGCAAGCAGTAAATGGACTTTAGTTAGAGTTTTCAATACCTTGGATTGTTCGTTGGTACAGGAGGTAACTTCAAATAACGGTAAGCTCCAACCTTATATTTTGTCGACATAAATTGATCGATTCTTATCTTATTTTTGTGTGCAAAATTATTACGTACTATGGTCGCATTGGAAATTTATATCTCATATTTTAGATATATAACTATCGTTTTCAAGGTTAACTCTTACAATTTGAGCTTTTGATCCACTTATATATTATGAGCCTATCGAAAAGGAAAATTAGCTTTTAATATTATCGATGTATTTAGTCATATGCCCCTTATCTCAATGTACCCTTCCATGTTCCTAATATTTTGAGTTCTTATTAGTGTTGATTCTTGCATAAAGTAATATGCTTTCTTTTTAGGTTCATGTTAGATCTTTATACATATGCTTTCGCCTGCTTCTACTCTCTCTATCTCATCTTTGTAAACTAAAAACTCACTTGAAATATTTAACTTTTGTATTTCTCTAAGTTATGTTTTCAAATGAAATCAACAAGGCTTTTATATAGACTCTATTCTTGCCAAAAAAAACTGAAAAATAATTAAATCTATAACCACTTGGCCTTTCATTTACAAACCTTTCATCTACAAAGACTCTTGACCTAAGTATGTAATGTGTGCTAAAGAATGTAATGTGTGCTAAAGAATGCGAATCTTCTAAAAAAACTAGAAGAATGTGGCTTTGAATTATGGTTTGAAATTAATGTTAAATGCATCTCTGTATTTTATTGCCCATATAATATAGATATGCATATAGAGGCTTCTGGAGATGACCATCTTTCACTTGTTGTTGATGTGGCTTTAATCACCTTAGCTCAACTTAGTTAACTCTATTTGAGGCATTAGAGATTTTTTGCTCATTAACCATTGCTATGCTATGACCATCTTTCACTTGTCATTGATGTAGGTCTTCTTTATCTTTGACACGACTGATAAAATGCTGATTAAATGGATTAATTCAAAAGCAGCAAGAGCATATAGAGTTCACAAATGCCATGCATGCACATTTCTTGTAATTCGGCGATCCTATGATAGCACGACGAAATCCGTATGAGGGGACATCCCAGGATGATTGGGATTAGTTGTGCACACTTTGGGAGGAGGGAAAGTTTGTGGTAATTTTAATGATAAGAACTTATATGATGCTAAGAACTTATTTGATTATTTAAATTCTTAAACTCATAATTTACGGGTGCGCTTGATCACCAATGCTATAAACCATAAAAAGCTTCCATACAATCATAATGGAGGAAATCTATCATTTCTCGACTACCAATATCGCCAGGTGATAGAAAATTTTGTTTTAACTTTGGTTTAATAATGTATAGTATTATGATTAATGTCTCAAATCTTACTCATTTGGATATGAATTTACAAACGGGAAGCAACTAGTCATGTTCAAATATTTCACGACATGCACTTCTCGACTCGTAAAGGTTGGCAGAATGACGAGGTTCGAGAAAGATATGGAAGTAATTAGACTGATTTGTTCTAAATTTGTGGGATTGTTATATGCTATGAATTTGTGTGATTATTATATGTTCTGAATTTGTGGATTTGTTGGAATGAGATTCTAAGATATTCATCTTTTCAGTTTCATGCATGCATTTAGACATTTAGTCCTAATTGAGTAAAGAATTTCTTTTGTTTATAAGGGTTGTTAGATTGGCATGGATGTCTTCTGTTGTCTTCGATTTTGAAAAACCTGTTTGGCATCTTTGCTGTTCTTACATCTAGATTGTAGCTCTTAGTGCTGTCATCCTTTTCACAAGGGTTTTTTTTGAAGAAAACCATAACATTTTCTCTGTATTAGGCTATTTGCTATAATCTTGAATCAATATTTTGATATTTTTAGTTACTTGCATCATTAGTCTCAGTGAAATATCAATAATATATGAAGTTGTATAAAAGTTTATGGCAAAATTTGTCTGTTCAAGTTTAACATGTCTTGCAACTCATGCAATATGTAGAAAACCATTTGCAGGTTGAATCTTAGATGTCTATATTGTGTAATTGCAAAAGGCAATGACCAATAGCTGACTGTATGGTTTATACCAATGTGCCTTGGTGATTTTAAAATCTGCTATATATAGATCTTCCCATAGTTTTCAGCTACATTATGTTGTGGTGAATGAACTTTAGAATCTAGTAGTGTCCCTTGATGAACTTCAGTGAGTGATGTCAAAGGGACAATTAAACCAAAATCATTCTCAAGTAAATGGTACTTTAATTGAAAAGGTATGTAGCTTATTGAGTACTTAATTATTGTACATTTTGCTGAAATTCTTATGACTGATGCAAGCAAGCTCTGCTTTTCTCATGCTCTATGAAAATATGGAAAATAAGTAACTGAAAGTGGGCCTTTTTGTATTAACGTGATGCATTATAGAAGAGGCTGAAGAGAGGCTGAAGCAGCTTTATTATTGACTTTTCTGTAGTGTTGTTTTTCTAATGTATTTGACTTATTTCAATCGAGTAGGAAGAAGCTTGATTGGAATTTTGAATCTTTAAATTCATATATTCTGCACAAGTTTATAGTGATAATTTGATTCTTTGTTGTCGTAGTAAAAATAAAATTTGTTTCGATGAAATGGGTGGAATAATGCTTTTGCTTAAAACAATTCATATTGTTCACCGAGAATCTTTTACGGGAGTGCATGTGTTCATTACAGGATGAGCCTGTCGTTGAGGATACCTAACCTCGCACTGATGAAGAAATAGCAGAGGAGGTCCTTGGGAGAAATAGGAGTCTTGGACATGGAGCACCACCTACATCGTCATCCTCAAAGCATACGAAAAGCAAGGAGACAATTTTACGAGCAGAATTGTCCACCATGTGGAGCACACTAGACAGCTTATTGGAGTGGGCTCTTTACTCCTCCTTCTCCTCGCGACAACTTATCTACTTGAACAATTTTAGTTTTTGAAGTTTATCTTGAACAACTTTAATTATGAGAAATTTAGCTAATTAGGAAACACGTATATTGAAATTTTTTTTTGAAACTTCTTGAAAGTTTATTTATGTTTAGAAGTTTTTTTATTTGTAATTAATGTGAAGTTTATGCACAATCCAAATTTCAAACATTATAATGATAATATTTACTTATTTATCTATATGCCATTCTTTTCTTATTTCCTTTTTTCCTAAAACTTGGTCTTGAAAAATTCTAATCAAAGTTCTAATTAGTTTAAGATTTTCACTTACTACAGTATAGGAGAATGTAAAAAAATTAATTAGTTTAAGATTTTCAGTTACCAAAAGCATATTCGACACAAAAAACTACATTGCGGAAAACTAATTTTTTCACATATACTTTGAGCGACAAAATCTCTATACAAAAATGATAAATAAACTACAGTGACAAATAAACTACTTTCGTCGTCAAAACTTTTCTTGACAAAAAGATTTTTTTGTTGTCGTAGACAACAACTACAAACAAAACTCTTATTGTCAAACTTACAGCGATGAAGAAAGCGCTCATCGCAATAACTTTGGAGGATGAAATTTTAAAGTCGTCGCTAAAGCCTAACGCCACGCGCTTTTGGCGGTGGCGGATGAAAATTGTTTTGTCAGGAAAACTTTTACCGACAAGACTTTATACCTTTAGCGATGAAATGTTTTATTTCTTATAGTGATTCCTTGTTCTTCATGGTGATTTCTTTGGTTTTTGAAATATGTGTGGAGCTGGAGCCATGTGTTTTGTGATTTTGCTAGTGAAGATGATAGAGAAAAAGGATAGAAGCTTGGCCGATGCTGATATGGATGGTTTTGAAGTGATTGTTTCATGGAAAGGTAGAGGTAGGCCTCCTAAATCCAAAAATTGAAACTGTCCTGGTCAATTCTCTAAACCTGTCTCTAGGGCACATGGAACTGACCAATGAAATTGAAGGAGGCGTCCTAGGGTTTCAGGCTTTGTCTAAAGTGAAAAGAGGCCGTTGTTAATGCTCAGCCTTCAATGAGCTTAGAGAAAATTTCACTGCGGAACCTAATCCTCCAGGGCACTCGGTTCTGACCAATGAAAAGGAAGGGGGCGTTCTAGGGTTCCAGATTTTGTCTAACGGTACAGAGGTTGATGACAAGTAATTTATTGCTCAGCATTTAATGAGCTTAGAGCCAAACTTCCCTGCGCAGGCTTAACACGTTGAAGAGGACATTATCTTGGAGCCTTTACACGTTGGATTTGAAGGGAACATTGAAGAGGAAGGGGAATTCCCTGCTTCACCCTCTCCAAATCAAGTCTATAAATCAGTTGAGGAGGCTATTTCGGAGAATCCCATCTATTTAGCCATTAACAGCAACATTCAAAAAGCTGTGAGTCCTGCAGCCCCTGTCATGCACGATAATAATGTTTGTTTGGACAAAATGGTGAAACCTGCAATCAATACAGACATGGTAGAGGGTGTAAACGCTAAAGAGAACATAGGCTCGGGAGTTAAAAGGAGCTGGGTAGATAGAGTTCGCAATCCTAACGTCCCCTTCATCCCAGAATGTGAAAAACCCATTAAAGAAACCAATGGCAGATTCAAGCTTGAAGATGCTGTGATTAAGGAGGGGATTCAGTAATGGCAACACACTCTTGGCCATTTTTAGGCAAAAAACCTGCTTACAACAGAGTCCATGCCGCATCATTTCATTTCTGGGGTAGTAAAGGTTTGAAAAACATCTCTGAAGGAGGGGATTCAGTAATGGCAACACACTTTTGTTGGCCATTTTTAGGCAAAAAACCTGCTTACAACAGAGTCCATGCCGCATCATTTCATTTATGGGGTATTAAAGGTTTGAAAAACATCTCTGAAGATGACAATGGTTTCTTCTATTTTAAGTTCTTTTCCCAGGATGAAAAGGAAAGGATCTTTAAAGGAGGGCCATAGCACTTACTTGGTGTTCCCCTCATCCTTAAAGAATGGAACCCACTATCAAGCTAACTAAGGAAGATCTCGTTCGGGTTCCTGTGTGGGTTAAACTCTGGAACATCCCTACCTTCTTGTGGACACCAAAAGGCATTAGGAGTATTGGTAGCATTCTGGGAAACCTTATTTGTGCAGATGCTTTCACAGCTGGTTGCTCCAAGTTGTCATTTGCCAAGATTTGTGTTGAAATTGATCTAGACTCTGAACTCCTAGAATTTATTGATCTTGATCTGGATGAATATGGTATGTATGATGTTAGGGTGGATATTGAATACCTGGGATTACCTAAGAAATGCTCAAAATGTAAGGTTTTTGGGCATGATTGCCTGGCAGTGAATAAACCCGTAGCTCCTAAACAAGTTACTAAACCAACTAAGCAAGAGTAGGTTCAAGTCAATAGAAATGGTAAGGAAGTTCTTGAAGAACCACATGTTGATAGTCTCGAATCTTCATCTTCCAAGCTTCCCGAATCTCTTGATGATACTATTTTTGAAGAGGTTCACGATATTCCAGTTTCTTCACATGAGCATGCTCAAACCATTGCTGCCAAAGCTACAATTAGCAGTGTTATGCAATTTGCTTCAGATGACATGGAGTGTAGTATTCAGCCTGAAAATAGTGAAGGAAGTATTGATAATAGTGTTGTGCAAGTTCCAGTGACTGTCTCATAAAGTCCCACTCTTAGTGCAAGATAAAAACAAAGAAGAAGACAAGATGCTGCTAAACACAAGGCTCAAAGTGTGAAAATGGTGAATGTCTCACCAACCAAACCCTTTACCTTATGCTGACAAATATTGCATCTTGGAATGTTAGAGGTTTTAATAAATCTCTTAAACATTCTGATATGTGTAGAGTTTGTAGATTGTTTAATCTGACTTTGTGTGCTGTTTTAGAAACAAGGGTGAAGTTTAAATATTATGAAGGTATTATTATTCAGGTTTTCAACTCTTGGAACGTGATTAATAACTACAATATGGATCCTTTGGGGAGAATTTGGTTGGCATATTATCCCTTGGTTTTTCATTTCACTACCGTGGTTACTACAAGTCAACTCATTCATGGTGAATGCATTAATATCATTTCAGGTATCAAATTTCATTTGACTGTCATTTATGCAGCCAATAATGCCTATGTTAGGAATATTATTTGGCAGGATTTTATGAGTCTTCAGGCTTCCTATTCTAATGTACCTTGGATTATCATGGGAGATTTTAATGAAAAACTTCACCTAGAGGAACAAGTAGGTGGTTCTCTTTCGTGGGACCAAGGTATGAAGGACTTTACAACTTGTATTAAATGCCTGGAAGTCTTTGATCTTCCCTATTCTGGTGCCTTTTTTACTTGGTGGAATCACTAACCTGGTGAAGGTAGCACTATGAATAAAATTGATAGGGTGTTGGTGAATGATATCTCGCAGTATACCTTTAACAGGTATGTGGCTTTCCTTGGGGATCCAGGTTTTTCAGATCATAGTCCAGCTATTGTTAAGTTTCTTCTTAATGTTTTTTGGAAGAAAGCTACTTTCAAATTCTACAATTTCTGGTTAAATCTTGATGATTTTTATGAGACTGTATCTCAGGCTTGGAATTATGAGGTTCAAGGCACAACTATGTTCAGATTGGCTAAGATGCTTACTGGTGTCAAACTCGCTCTCAAAATATTCAATGATCATCGTTGTAATGATCTTTCCAGAAGGGTTTCAGATGCTCGGAAATCTTTTGAGCTTGCTGACCAGAGCTTACAGTCTTCTCCTTCTTCTCTTGCTGCCCAGATAGAAGCGAAAGTTGCTCATGAAAACTTGGTTAAATGGGAGCTTGCAGAAGATAGGTTTTTCATGCAAAAGTCTAGAGTCTCTTGGCTTAATTTGGGGGATGACAACACTGCCTTCTTCAATGCCGTGAAATCTCATAGAAGGAAGGATCAAATCCTACAGCTAACTGATTCTGAGGGAACAAACATCACTGATCCTGAGGCTATCCAGAACCACATTATTCAGTTCTACAAGGGTTTGTTTGGGAGTCAATCTCCTATTCCTGATATCAACTGGGATATTATTGATGTTGTTGTTCCTGCTAAGGTAGACTACAACACTAATATTTCTCTTATTCAAGACTTCGATGCTGATGAGGTTAGGAAACTTTCTTTTCCTTTAATGAGAGAAAGTCTCATGGCCCTTATGGCTTCTCTGCTAATTTTTTCTAGTGTTGGCATATTATTGGTGATGATGTTACTAGGAGTGTTTTGGAGTTTTTTTTAGCATGGAGAGCTTCTTAAGCTTTTTAATGCCAATGTTATCTCTTTGATCCCTAAAGTCTCTAATCCTTCTAGGATTACTGAGTTTAGACCTATTTCTTACTGTAATTTGTTCTATAAATGCATAGCAAGATGATTGCTAATAGGCTCAAATATGTTCTCCCCAACATTATTAATCCTAATCCGTCAACTTTAGTTCCTCGTAGATCTATTACGAATAATATTTTACTCTCTAAAGAATTATTGAGAGGTTATCACACAGACAACACGCTAGGATGATCATTTTAAAATTAAAGAAAATTAGTTTTGAACCAAGAACGGTTCGTGGGCAGAATATAAAAAAATTGATTTAACTTATTTAATCATATTGAATAATTTAAAACCAATTTTAGTTTGATCATGCATATATAATATTAAAACGAATAAATTAAGGGAAAACGATTTTTCACCTTTACTCTATATTGAATAATTTCTGAACTAGTAGAACTCACTCAAGCGTTTTTCGTGTTCTTCAAGCTTTAAGATCAATCACGAACTTGATCTTCCACGAATGATTTTCGATTTAGTCCACCAACAACCACCCTTTAATTTTTCAGAAATATATCTCAGAAGAATTTTACGTAGGAATTTGAGTGTGGACTCTCAAAACGATTGAAGAAAAAAAAATCAAATCTTTCCTTTTTCAGATTAATTTCCGCGGCAACAGTAGTAAGAGGAGAAAATAATTTTCTCTTCCTTTTGTGTGTTGATAACAATAATTGTATCTTAATCTCATTATCTTCTTATAATCAAATTACTATTAGATATTTATTAAAAGGTAATTTTTAGTATTTATAAATATACCCATATATTATAAAATTTTCAAAATTTTCCCTAATTATATATTATTGTAAAAAATTATATGATCTCCTAGAGTTTTAGTTGTATCAAAATTCATCAATCCAATTGATAAATATAATTGATCACTATAAATTAATTAATTAATTTTATTTAACTAATTATCTAATAATTAGAAAATAATAAATAAATTCAATACAATAATTACACTTAACTAACTTAAATGACATCACCTATCACATATAGGTGTAGGAAATATGCCTTGGCACCAAAACACATTTTGGTCCAACTTAGTTCATTTTTCTATTTATGTTCTCTGAGCTATTTCTGAGACCGAATGGACCCATATGAACAATGTTTAGGATTCTAATATCGAGCGAATTTATCTCTACAAATTCTCAACCTATTTAATCCTGACATCGTACTACTCCACTAATAGGTTCGATGCCGAATAAACTATCGATTCATACGCGTTATATTTTTCATTGGTGTAAATAAACTGTATTTATTTTCACGGTCAATATAATATTTTCACATAATATCTATCGTGAATATTAATAACAAGAACGGAATATAAAATTACCATTTTATCCCTTGTGTTATTATTTCATTAACTCTTTTATTGATTGTGAATAAAAAAGACATTATAGTGAATTGTCTCGTACAATTCACAAGTTTTATTCAATGACTCATTTCATCGAATACTTGGCCAAGTTAGGTAAGGTGTAACAATTAGATTTAGAACTAGGTAAATAGTTTTAGTCTCTAAACTAATTTGTTATCGGTCTATTCAAAATGTTTATACCATGTCTAGGTTAACCATTTGAGTCTGCACTCTTATACCCCCAAGACTAACATTCAACGGTTCAACCTAACAGTCGTAATCAGATTTGATTGCCCAGTCGATCCTAAGACTGCGAATATCGTTATGAACTATTTCAGAAGAGTTTATCTGGAGACGCTCATGTCTTTTCTCTTCTTTAGTTGACAATAGTTTCAGGACTTGAGTAATTTCTAAACACGCTATAATTTAAAATAAAACATTCAATTTATTCATAAAAAATTCAGTAATACAAATGTCTAAGAAATAACGAAATACAAATAAATAGTATTACACGCTACTTTATTGACATTTTCCAACAATCTTCCTCTTGAACTAAAGTAGGCGTGTACAATATCTTATCCCCAAGCTCTCCAGATGACCATAAAAAATTTTACTGCTTAAAGTCTGCCAGGTTGTTGACCGTCGAAATATGCGTAACCACATTGCCTCCATGCTGAACAATCTCTCTAATCGGGTGATACTTACGTTCTATGTGTTTGATTATCTTATGGCTTCTAGGTTCCTTAGAATTCGCTACAGCCCCACTTTTATCATAATAAAGTGTCATGGGGTTGTCAGCATCTGGAATAACTTCCAGAGTCTTCAAGAACTTTCGAAGCCATACAACTTCCTTTGCAGCTTCAAAAGCTGCGACATATTCAGCTTCCATGGTAAAATCAGCAAATCAAGATTGTCTGATACTTATCCATACAATTGCTCCACCATTCAAGATAAACATTGATCCTGAAGTGGACCTCCTAGAATCCTTATCAACTTGAAAATCAGAATCTGTATACCCCATCAAATTCAAGTCACTACTTGAATACACAAGCATATAATTTCTTATTCTCCTATGATATTTAAGGATAGACTTGACGGCATTCCAATACTTGTTCCAAGATTAGATTGAAAACAACTTACTGCACCCATGCATAGCAAATATCAGGTCTAGTGCAAAGCATTGCGTACATGAGGCTTCTTACGGTTGAGGCATAGGGTATCCTTCTCATGTCTTCCTCTTCTTGAGGAGTCTTGGGAGACTGCTCCTTGGAGAGGCTGACTCCATGTCGAAAGGGAAGAAATCCCTTCTTAGAGTTTTACATACTAAAGCGATCCAACACCTTATCAATATAAGATGTTTGAGATAATGCCAATTATCTATTTTTTTGATCTCGAAAGATCTGAATACCTAAGACAAATGCAGCTTCTCCCAGATCCTTCATGTCAAATTGCTTTGCAAGCCAAAACTTGACATCAGACAATTTTCCTACATCATTTCCAATGAGTAGAATATCATCTACATACAAGACTAGAAATAGCACATTCCCTTCACGTATCAACTTATATACACAGGGTTCATCCAACAAACTGTTCAAAACCATAGTTCTTAACAATTTCGTCGAATATAATATTCCACGACCATGATGCTTGCTTAAGTCCATAAGTGGACTTCTGCAATTCATAAACTTTACCCTTTTGGCCTTTCTCCATGAACCCGTCCGGTTGAACCATATAAATATGCTATTTAAGATTCCCATTCAGAAAGGCAGTCTTGACGTCCATTTACCAGATCATAATCAAGGGTGACAACAATGGTCAAAAGGATTTAGATAGATTTAAGCATGTCTACCGGTGAAAAGGTATCCTCGTAGTCTATACCTTTCTTTTGGGTGTAGCCCTTGGCCACTAGTCTAACTTTGAATGTCTCTTCATTCCTATCCAGGCCTTTTTTCTTCTTATAGATCAATTTGCATCCTACGAGTTTTATCCCTTCAGGAGGATCTACAAGTTTTCAGACTCCGTTTGAGTACATCAAATGTATCTCAACGTTCATGGCTTCCTGTCATAAGTTTGCTTCAGGACTAGCCATGGCCTTCGAGTAAAAGATTGGTTCATTTAGGTCATTGTTTAAGACATCTGTCAAAACTTCTCCATAGGACAAGTACTTTTCAGGTTGTCTAACAACTCTCTCACTACGACGAGGCTCCATAGTCTCTAGCTCCTATCGTGGTTCTTTCATTATTGAATCAGAAATAATTTATGATTGAAGAGTCGGTGATCTCCCACTCAATAATTCCTTTAGCACAATTGTGCTTCTCAGCTGTACACTTTTAATATAATCTTCTTCGAGAAAATGAGCATTCATGCTAACGAATGTTTTCTTGTCAGTCATACGATAAAAGATATACCTCTTCTTTCCCATAAGATATCCTACAAACATGCACAATTCTAAACGAATGGCCAACTTGTCTGTCTTTGATCTTAGAACATGTGTTGGGTAACCTCATGTTCTAAAATGGTGAACGAACGACTTTCGTTGGGTGACCTCATGTTCTAAAATGGTGAACGAACGACTTTCGCCCATACTATCTTTCATATGGTATACCATGCACCGTCTTTGATGGAACTTGATTTAGAATATATACCATTATTAGTAAGGCATATCCTCAGAACGAATCTGGGAGACATGAGTGACTCATCATGGATCTAACCATATCCATTAGAGTGCAATTTCTTCTCTCTGACACACCATTTTGCTGTGGCGTATCAGGTGCTGTAAGCTGAGAGAGAATACCTTTTTCCTTAAGAAAGTCCTTAAACTCTCATAGCAAGTACTCTCCACCATGATAAGATCGTAGTGTTTTGATTTGTTTTTCTAATTTCTTTTCAACCAATGCCTTATATTCTTTGAACTTTTCAAAGGTTTGAGACTTTTGATGCATTAGATGAACATGACCAAAACGTGAGTAGTCGTCAATGAAGATTACGAAGTATTCATAACCTCCTCTTACTTGGATATTCAATGGCCTATATACATTACTATGTATACATTCAAGGCATTGAGTGTCTCTTTCACCTTTTGATGAAAAATGTCTCTTGGTCATTTTGCCTTTTATACAGGATTCACAAACGGGTAGTGAATCCACACTTAAGGATTGCAAAGGACAATCTTTCACAAATCTTTTAATCCTGTCTAGGCTAATATATCCATGACGTAAGTACCACATATAGGTTAGATCGGTTGAGTCATACTTTAACCTTTTACCATCCATATGTGATTGGATATTCACTTCAGTGTCGGAAATCATGGATACTACAGGTTTTACGTGATACAATTTATTAATCATTCGTGTGATAGTAATTAAGCATTCATTTCTAAAAATACCAATATATTTATCAATGAATTTTAGATCAAATTCTTGCTCAATTAATGCATCAATAGAAATCAAATTCTTCCCAAAATTTGGGACATAATAAACATCACGCAAAATTAAAAAAAATGCTTTTTAAAACATAATTTAGAAGCTCACACTTATTCGGTCGATACTAGTGCTTCATTCCCCCAGCGGAAGCTGAACTCACCTTCGTCAAGCCTTCTGATTTTCCTGAACCCCTACAGGGAGCAACAGATGTGGTTAGTAGCTACAGAGTCTACAATCCAAGAAAAAGTAGAGTGACCTACATAAAAGGTCTCAGTAACCATTACTATACCTTTAGATCTCAACCCTTTGAGATACTCTGGGCAGTTACATTTCCAATGACCAATAGCTCCATGGTGATGACACTTGTCTATTCTCGCGGTGCTCTTGCCTTTGGCAGCTCTCGATTTCTACTTATTTGCTTTCCTTGGACCCTTCTCTGTTTCTTTTTATAGTTAGAGGTGGAAGGCCTACTTTCAGTAAAGTTAGCCTCTCCATCTTTCCTCTTGCCCTTCAGAAACAGGGTCTCAGCAGTTTGCAGCTCCTTCATGAGCTCAGGAAGTGAGTAGTTTAGCTTATTCATTGAATAATTAAGCTTGAAGTTCTCAAAAGTACTAGGCAAAGTCTCTAGGATCATATTGCTGGTCGTCGCGGCGCGTGTGCCGGAAGCGTGGAGGCGCGGGGCCTTTAAAACAATTAAACTTTTAATAAAAATCGAATATTTTAATAAAAACTTGCGTAACGCCACGATAACCAAATAAAAAACTTTTATTGAAAACTCCTTTTCAATCAGTCAGGATCCATTATATATTTATAAGTTAAATCTATGACATACAAGATCTTCCAATTCAATTCTCAAAACACTAGGATATGTGTGAGCATGTAGAATATTACGAGACACCTTTTGTGTCTCTAGATATTCTCAACACATGAGATCTAAAGATTCACTGAGAAGAACTTTAGTGAGACGATTCTCTAAAAGAACATTATGATTATTTTTTTAGATATTTGATTAACGTTTACTCAAAGAAAAAAATCTATCTGACACCAATCATGTTCTCAACTCTTGATTGAAGAACTGATAATCTAATAACTGATTCCATCCTCTTCTTTCAACAACCAAGGGCATTAGAGTAATATCTATATATATTTTAGATAATGTCGTACCATATTTTTAGGGACAACTAAATTAATATTTAATTATAAAATTACTGATTGCATTTAGACTCACTTCAATTGTGCACAACTGCAGTTCCACATGGCACCGCACTGTGCCGTAAGCCAACATAATGCCCTCACAGCACTGTACCTCACGACCCCACTTAGTGTCACGTGGTACCGCAGTAGTCCATGTCAATTTCTGATACCCTATCAGTGATTGACACGTGGCAATTACTGTGAATTAAATATTTATTTTAATAAGATAATTATTTAAATATCAGTTAATTCAAAATTAACATATCTGATTATCCCTAAACTAACTTATCTATTATCTCACAAATAATAGATTTAGTTGATTTAAATCATTATCTAATAATAATTTAATCATCTAATTTTACAAATTAGATATTCTGTCTCACTTATCTATAATTATATATATATAATTTCTGAAAATTATATTTAAATATTTAAATAATTCAATTAATTAATCACATATAATTATCTCATAATTATGTACTTGTCCTAGAATAAAATTTTTTTGCAAGTCAGTCATTTTCGCATGTCCTGAAATATTCACACCTAAGACAGCGTAGTATAGAGGTGACTTGAGGACCATAGACCTATAATCCTAAGCTCCAATAAAATAGATTATTAATTAAACTTTTTAATTAAATAATCTTATTTATCAATTCAATTATTACTCTATATATAAATACAGAATTGCACCACACCCTTAGAGATTATAGAATGTGTTTACAGAGTATTCTCATGTAGTCCACTGACATACTCATTTCATGTAGTTTTGTAATCCAATTAGTGGTTCATAAATTAGAACTGATCAAAATTATCATTTTACCATTCTAATTACCTTTTGATCTATAAGTACCATTAATCCACTAGTGAATGACTAATTTATAATCTTATTATAAATTTGAGCTCAAGAACCATTCAATTATAGAAATAACATTTAAGGAAACTAATATACGATCCGTTAGGAGAGCTTAGATTCCAAATCTTGTAAGATCATGTCCCAGCCATCCACATTACTAAATCTCCAAAATAAAGTCACTAGCCTGATAACAAACATACATTAACGAGTGAATCAAAAAATCCAGTAGACATGCATAAGAGTTCATGACTACTCTAGATTCAGACTGATCTACATATGATCATCGAATTGATGTGTATTAAATTTTTATGATAAATGACACGTTAATAAAGATATTAGTTCACATCGGTCCTGTCATATATAATGTTATTATATAAAGTACATTCACTATGATGTCTATCCACATCAATGTTCTGGATATAGATCACACGCATTCATAATGCTTAGTGAAACGTACTAGCAAACATTCATTACAGATTTCATACTTTAATATGTTGCTGACAAGTTTATTCATTATCTATGATCATAATCCTCTCGTACTAATACAAGATCATAGTCTCATTAATGAATATAAAATTTTCAGATATTTATATAAATTATTCAACAATAATTTAAAAGAACAATTATAAGAAAAATAAAATCCTCTTTAAATTTCATATCAAAATGTCAATACACATGCTTTGAGGGTATAACCCCCATTACATGTCCACTTGAGTCTCGCCATCGACCTGAGCACCCATGATCTCCATCTCGTTCAGATAACTTATGATCAACATCATATGTTCTCTGACAGAAGTTCCAGGTTCTATCCAACAGTTCATGAAGCTATGTACAACTGTTTGTCTGGCTTGATGACCCTGATCCTCGAATATTTTGGTGATGTTTAATATCATATCAGCGGCGGTCTCAAAGTTCTAATGCTGCTGTTGAAACATATTGCTTATAGATGCCAAGATGTAACATCTGGTGATCTCATCACAACTCAACCAAGAAGTATAAGCATCCTTTTTTCTCTTGAGTTGATTCAGCAATAGGCTTGAGTTGATTCAGCAATAGGCTATATGGGATGTTATATGATGATATGCGATTAAAATTAAATCATACATTTAAATTTAACCTCCTTATTGGCTCATTTCTAATTACAACCCATAAAAAAATAATAAATAAATTACAGATAAATTTATGAACTAATCTCCATGGCGTCTGTAATTTGCTCATTCGTCTCTATGTTGTCTCACCATTTTGTAACACTTTACAAAATATCAGTCCCATTTTTAAAAATAATTTTCAATTTAAAAATTTTAAATTTTTCAATATATTTTCTTTGATAAACAAATTACCAAGTAATTAGTAAATTGATTTATTTTTTAAATAATTTTAAAATCAATGACAATTATACAAGTGTTGAAAAATTTACCAAATTAAGTTAAAATTAAATAAGTGGCTAAAATTGATTATGAAAGCATATTTCAAAATTTGAATTTCAAAAACCTAGATTTCCTAAAACCATGGGTTTCCAAGACTTGTAGGTTTCTTAATCCAATCAGAACTCTAACGTGCAAGAGAAAACACATGGCAGCCGCAACGAGTGGCGGCAAGTGGTGAACAGTACCGCCAGTGAACACTACTGATGTAAATGATACCACTGGTCAACAGTATCGACGTGAACATTAGTAGCTTCTGACGTCTTCTCGGTGGCTGTTTTGATCGATTTCAGGCGACGATGAATTTACAACGAATTTAAAATTTACAACAATTACAATAATTAAATTACATAAATTCTTATGCCTCAAATTTGACGTACATCAATTCTAAATAAAAAACGTCTAGAGCCAATAGTTCGGGATCCAATCACAAAACATATTTAAAACAAATTTGAATCTACCATACAAACATATGCAAATATCCATAAAATTCACTATACATTCATTTTAATTACCTACATGCATAATCTAAAACCTACGCTCAAATACCAATTGCTACGATCGAGCGGTTTTAAAATTAAAAAAAATTAGATTTGAACCAGGAACGGTTCGTGGGTGGAATATAAATTTTTTTTATTTAACTTATTTAATCATATTAAATAATTTAAAACTAATTTTAGTTCATCGTGCATATACGATATAAAAACGAACAAATTAAGGGAGAACGATTTTTCACCTTTACTCTGTATAGGAGAATTTCTGAACTGGTGGAACTCCCTCGAGCCTTCTTTGTGTTCTTCAAGCTTTAAGATCAAAATCACGAACTTAATCTTTCACCAACGATTTCCAATTTAGTCCACAAACAAACACCTGTTAATTTCAGAAATATATCTTAGAAGAATGTTATCTTATCCTAATAATCTCTTTGCAATCAAATTGCTATTAGATATTTATCAAAATATAATGTTTGATATTTATAAATGTATCTATATATTATAAAATTTCTAAAAATTCCCCTAATTATCTATTATTGCGGAAAATTACATGATCTCCTAGAGTTTTAGTTATATCGAAATTCATTATTCCAATTGATAAATATAATTGATCACTATTAATTAATTAATTTTATTTAACTAATTATCTAATAATTAGAAAATAATAAAAAATTAATTCAATAAAATAATTAAACTTAACTAACTTAAGTGGCATCACCTATGACATATAGGTGCGGGAAATATATTTTGACACCAAAACACATTTTGGTCTAACTTAGTTCGGTTTTTCCAATTCCTGTTCTCTGAGCTATTTCTGAGACCGAGTGGACCCACATGAACAAAACTAAATATTCAAATAGCTGGTGAATTTATCTCCATAAATTCCCGACCTATTTAATCTTGACATCATATGACTCCATCATAGGTTCGATGCCGAATCAACTCTCCATTCATGCGAGCTACATTTTCTGTTGGTGTAAATAAACTCTATTTATTTTCACGATCTATAGAATATTTTAACATAATACCCATCGTGAATATCAATGACAAGAGTGGAATGTAAAACCTTCATGTTATTAGTTTCTTAACTCCTTTATTGATTGTGAATAAGAAAGATATTATAGTGAATTGTCTCGTATAATTCACAAGTCTTATTAAATGACTTATTTTATTGAATACGTGGCCAAGTTAATTTATTTACACTCCCATCAATAAAATATAAGGTGATATTATTATTTTCACAATCAAACCATGAATTTTTATATCTGTGAATCATGCAACTCTTACTCAATTAAATTACAATCCCAACAGTCGAGGTATTGCCCGCCAATTCGAACTCACTCATTTGACATATCAAAGATTGCAACTAACCAAGCCAAGTTACATATTTACCTCAGGATTAATGTAATGACAAAAATACCCTTAAGATTTAACAATTAGATTTAGAGCTAGGTAAACAATTTTAGGCTCTAAACTAATTTGCTACCGGTCTATTCAACATGTTCATAACATGTCTAGGTTAACCATTTGAGTCTCCACTCTTATGCCCTAAGACTGACATCCAACGATTCAACCTAATAGTCATTATCGGATTCGATTGCCGAGTCGATCTTAAGATTACGAATATCATTCTGAACTATTTTAGAAGAGTTCGTCTGGCGACGCTTCTGTTTTCACTCTTTTTTTGTTGACAATAGTTCCAGGACTTGAGTAATTTATAAACACGCTTTAATTTAAAATAAAACTTTCTATTTATTCATAAAAAATTCAGTAATACAAATGTCTGAGAAATAACTAAATACAAATAAATAGTTATTACACATTATTTTATGGACATATTCCAACACAACATTGCTCCTAGATGTGCTCTTAAAGTTTATGTAATGAAGGATTTTGACAGTGTTAGATGGTTCTTCTTGGGTAAAGTTCTTCAAAGTATTAATTTGCCTGCTAAATTTGTTGACCGGATCATGGAGACCCATTATCTCCAAATCTCTTTGTTCTTATCATGGAAGTCTTAACATGCATTCTTCACCACTGCACTTCAATTCATGGTTTTCAATATCAATGGAGGTGCAAGAAAGATAAGCTTGTCAACCTTTACTTTGCAAATGATCTCTTAATCTTTTGTATGGGTAATATTGCTTCTATCAATGATGTTAAGGATGGGTTAGATCTCTTTAGCTCCCTTTCTAGTTTGAGCCCTAATGATAGTAAGAGTGGATTTTCTTCTCCAGTGTCAGTGATGATATGCATGATTCTATTCTTCAGGCTACTAGCATCTCCAAGGGAACTCTCTCTGTGAGATATCTGGGTCTTCCTCTTATTTTCACCAATCCCAACAAGACTCATTGTGATGTTTTAGTGGACAAGATCATTCACAGCGCCAAGAATTGGAAAAATAAACATTTAACTTATGCTGGCAAACTTCAATTGATTAAATCCATTCTCATGGCCATTCAAGGCTACTAGTCTATCCTTATAATTCTGCCTACGTAGGTTTTGAAGAAGATTCTGAAGCCTTCAGGAACTTTCTTTGGTATGGCAGAGCTTATTTAAATAAGGATGTCAAAGTATCTTGGTCTGATTTATGTTTTCCTCTTCCTTAAGGTGATTTGGGGATTAGGGACCCTGTTAGCTAGAACTTTGATGTGGTTTCCAAGAATTTTTGGAGGATTGTTATCAAGTTAAAATATTCCCTTTGGATAGCTTGGTGCTACCACAATTTTCTTAGAGATAGATCTATTTTCACAGTGAAGCAACCTGTTGATCCCTCCTGGTCTTGGAGGAACTTCTCAAGATTTGCGATAGATGCATGGAATTTGTCAGCTAAAAATTGGCACTGGTTCTTCTCTCTCTCTTTTTAATGATCCGTAGCACCCTAGAGATATCTTGTTTGAGACTGGAGGGATTAACTTTCTGTCTAGCTCGAGTTTACCTCATGATTCTTGTCTTTCCATTCTTATCAACAATGGAAGTTGGACATTGCCTAACCTTATGATGTCTTCTTGTTTCCATCAATTGGGGTTTGATTATTTCCCTACTCTTCATTCTTATTATCACTGGTTTTGGAATCTGTCTCATAATAGTCTATTCTCAGTTTGCAACACCTACAAGGGTCTCCGCCCTCAAAAGGACATCTAGCCTTGGATAGTTTTAGCATGGTTCCCTGGCCATATTCTAAAGTGTGGCTTCATTACCTGGCTTGCATGATTGAACGAGTTGTGTATGAAAGTTCGTATGCATGCATGGAATAACAACGTTGACGTAGCTTGTGTTTTTTGTGCAGATGAAGTTGCAACAATTGATCATCTTTTTTATCACTTTCTTCTAACCCGTAGGTTACTTCTTCCTTTGATGGATAAGTGTGTTTCTTCTTTCTACCCTGCATCCTGGAGCTCTTTCTTAACTTGGTTACTTAACATTAGGTAATCTAGTGTTTGCCCTAGTTTCAGTTCTAAGCTTGTTTTCTCTGTTTTCATCTATTGTATCTGGATTGAGAGAAATAGAAGGTTGTTCACTAATAAAATCATGGACATTTCTATCATCTCTAGGAAAATCTCTAGTATGGTTCTTGATAAATTTATCTTTCTTAATAGAGATATGAATCTTAACATTGATGATGACTTGTTAGTTTGGTATTGATTCTTTGTTCATGCTTACTTTTATTATGGGTATGCCCTTGTATTTGTTTATCTTTTTTGGTTATGACAAAAAAAAATTCAATCCTCTTCCTTTAATTTATCCAAAGAGTCATCTTTTTATTGGTAAAAATTAGGGTTAAAGGTTAAGAAAATAAAATCACATTTAATGCTCAAATTTTAGGAAACTAATTGATGCTTAATATATTGTCAAATATGAAAAATGAATCTATAATTAATTTTATACCATTGCATCTATTAATGAGAGAGTTTATTTTTTACCATGAAGTGAAAATTATGCAAAATAATATTTAATACTTTAAATCTGGGAAGGTGATTAATGCTTAATGTATTACCAAAGCCTGAAGAATGTATCTAGGATTCTAGACATAATATTTTATCATTAAATCCATTAATGAGAGAGATTTGGTTTTTCTACCAGAAAGTTATTGAAAATTTGTTTTTTTTTTTCAGTTTTCAGTTTTCGTTTTTGTTATTTTTATTAAATTTCGATTTTTTCTTTATTATTATTTTAATGCAATTTTTTATTAATGATTTTTAGGTTTTTTGTGGGCTAAGCATTGGTCCAAAAAATAAAATGGATCCGAAAACACTAGCTTAGGCAAAATACGGCGGTATCTATAATCTCGAACGTTCAAGCTTAATTTGTCACCTGAAGAATTTTAGAAAACTGAATGCTTGATATCTTAAAATTATGTCGTTAGATTTCAATTTTAAAATAAATATTAAAGGCCTTATCATTGGAACTAATTTCGAAAGTTCAAGCTTAATTTCACCCTCAAAATTTTTTAAAAACAGCTTCATATTTCTAATTCCGTCGTTTGGATTTAGATTTAAAAATAAATATGAAAAATGTTATTCAGAATGAATCTTGAACGTTCAAGCTTAATTCCTCACCTAAAAATTTTCAGAAAATCGAAAGCTCAGTATCCATACATTTCATCTTGGGTTCTATTATTAAAATTAACCTCGAAGGCTCGAGAAAAATTTCTCACGTCAGAATGTAAAAATCAAATGGTCAATATTTCTAAATTCTGTCTTTAAAATTTTCGTAAAAAATAGTTGAAAAATTCAAATTATTTGTAATAATTGTAATCATGGTAATATCAATAATAGTATTTAAAAAAATAATTAAAGGCAAAATATTATTTAAAAAATAATTAAATGAACCCTTAGCGATATGGATTCTCTTTGAATGACTTACTATAAAATATTTAGAAATAATGGGAGATGATAATAAATTGTTTGAATGGAGATAAATATTATAGATAAATAATTAAGAAATTCAGTAAATTGTATAAAAGATACAGTAAATTCTGAATTTTTTTGTCAAAAGGATTAATTGTCATTCAAAAATATTCACATTACAATCCATAATCGAATGAAATCTAGGATTCTCATAATATAAAATAGTATCATCTGGCGAATTGTTATCCATCATAGCACATTCATGATTTGGTTGATATTTTGTCCTCAGACAATGAATGATTTCCACCATACCAAACCGACGTGTGAGATGAATAATATCGGTCACAATATGTAAATACCGTATTTTATCTGGTCCAATATTTTAAAAATATATAATTTATTTTTTTACCTACATACTAGTCTAAAACTATGTGTATGATTTAAAAAATAGTTCAATGACTAAAAATAAGAAAAAAGAGTCCAAAGACTAAAAAAAAGAGCATAATGACTAAAAGTAATAAGACAAACCCTAATTTTACCTATAAATATGGAGTGAGTCCTTCACTTGAAGGACGTCTTTTGAAGAAAGAAATAGAGGTCTTGAGAGAGAATGAGAATATATCTTTTAATAGAGAATGAGAGAGAGTGAGAAATAAGAGAGATTTTTTAAGAGAGAAAGAAAGAGAATTTTCATTTCTATTCATCTACTATTATTCATCTTCTCTCATTCTTTTTCTTAAGATTGGTTAAAATTCTTGCACATTTACTAACAAGATATATTATTCATTGTTCTTCATCATTTCTCCTTCATACTCATGCAGTGTATATTCTTTGTTTCAACATTTTAATGGGTTGAAAATGTACGTTCTTTGTAAAAAATCTCCTATGATAATTTCTCATATATAAAAAATGCATAAAATATCATGTAGAAAGTTAAACATCTGTATGGATAAAGATTATGCAAATATTAAAGTTTTAAATATTTTTAATATTCTCACAAGTTGATCTTTTTATCATTTAAACTACTACCGTCCATGATCTTTCTTTTGCTATTTCATTAATAATGATGGAAGAAAAAGAATAATGATAATTAGTAAATTAAGTATTCTAAAATAAAAAAAGAGTGTATATTTATATCCCGAAAAAATATTTTTATTTTTGAGATTTTATTCATCAATTTATGTAACACTCAGTTTAACTAGTTACAGTCCGTAATTTTCTTTACAATTTAAATTGAAATGTTTGATGAATAAAAAAAATGGTAACTAGTAGTATACTAATAAAAAAACAAGAACTAAAAGAAAATTAAAAATGAAGAAATGAAGAAATTTTGTCCCATCTATAGTCCATACCCAAAGCTGCGGCCAGCAGCTTTGGTCTAATGCTGCTGTCCCCAGCTTTCTCCCACTCCCACCCATTGGAGCTATGGCTTAATGTAGCTCTCAACCCTTTTCTTAGTTTCTTTTTTTACTTATTTATTATACAATGGATTTTTTTTGTTTTATATCTCTACCTTCTTCTTCTTCCCATGTTTTATATGTGATCTACACTTTACACATTTTCTCCAATTTCTCATCCTAAAAACACATGTGATTTTAACTTTTCATTTATTTAATTTCTTTTTACTTCTTTTTAGTTAATAATATGTTTTTTACATCTTTATTAATGTAGCATTCTTATCTTATCATATTTAAAATATGATTCATATCTCATTCACTTATAATCATAAACAATATCTATATGCATGGATCACAATAATAACATGTAAATTTAAATCATTTTATCTTTATCATTTAGTTTTCACTAAAATCCCTATGACGGACTTTGAGTTTTTTTGGATACCAAAATTCTCGAACTACTGTGGTGAGATGTTATTTTTAGGATATCGAGAATAACTCACATAATGCTTTGATTTAAAAAACAATCAAAACCTAAAAATTACTTTTTAATGGTCTTTGTACCACCCATTAAAAGTAATTTATTTTGATTCATTTTATGATACAAAAACATACCAAATGGGACATTCAAAAATAAATTTTTTTCTTTCATTTTTTATATAATTTGGATAGAATTTGATTGAATTTTGTAACTATTTTAATAATGGGTGTTGTGGGGTGCTGATATCTTTCCCACACGTAAATGACTCCCGAACCAACTTTGAGTTTCTGTAGACTCAAATTTTTGTTTTTAAAATTGGGTGACCAACACACCCTAAAAATGATTGCTGGTGAGTCCAAAGTTCCTTTTCAAAATGATTTTTCAATCAGCGCTCTGCGTCGCATGCACGTTGCGATAGCGTGGCGGCTCCACTGGGGCACAATCGATCTAACCATTTTTTGATCGATAGTGAGTCAAGCCAAAATTTATCACATGCTATCCTTTTGTGTGGCTCTTTGTTTGTTTATACAATTCATTGTTGTTCTTATCCATACTTGTAGTTATATATAGTTTATTTTCATGGTGTACATTTTCTTGTATAATTTTTAATTTCACACACATACACTAGCTCCATACTTGGGCTTTCCCTTAAGGATTAGAGATAATGAGTAGTGGAATGCCTTCGTGTAATTACGCTTCTCGTGCAGGTTCATGAAAGTTCTTACTCAGGTCGACCCTTTCGGGATACTGTTTGAGGGGCCCTCTTACTCTGTTTGGGTAATAGTGTGGACAACCTAGAAGCCTATAAAGATATTTTAGACCCTAACCATAGATGTTTAGACAACCTTAAAGCCCCCTAATGAGCAATCAAAAATAAATCCTAGGGTCTTCCAAATGTGTTAGGTAGGACGCGTTGAAAATTTATGTGGTGCCTGTTATCTGTCATAATTTTTTTTGTTTTTTTCCCAAATCATCATCATCATTGTCATCATCTCATCATCATCATCATCATCATCATCATCATCATCATCATCACCATAGATGCATCATTTTCATCATTATATACATCATTAATTACTATTGTCACCATTTTAGCATACAAGTAGAATAATTTTTCAGTGACGAATCTTAGTTCTCTCCATTTTTTTAGAATTGTCATTAACATTATCCATCAACATTTTTGTAATTCATGATTTGTATATAATTTTCCATTTCATGCATAAGAAGTTCATTATTTCTTATATGCATTGTAGGTTCATGCATTGTAGCTTCATCATTTACTTCATTATAATATAGGTCATTGATTATTTCATGCAATGTGATTTTTTCTTCATGCATTGAAGTTTCTTTCATTCATTCATGCATTGTAGTTTCTTTCATTCCTTCATGCATTGTAGTTTCTTTCTTTCTTTCATGCATTACTAATCTAGTTTTCTTGTTTTAATTTTGAAAAAATAAAATTGAAAAAAAAACTCATCAGGTGCGCCTTCATTATCCTTAAAGAGCATAATCTTAAGCTAGAATCATGGATGAACAATAGAGAGAGAAATCATGAGAGGAAATGAAACAAGAAATTAGGGAGCTGGAAGAGCAAATGGAGAGACTGCTGGAACTCATCGCCACGAGCAAAGGAAAAACGTGTCTTGAAAATTCGCGAAGGCCTCCATTATTATAAGATCAATTGCCAGATGATACTCCACTTTATCCTCTTGGATTCACTCCAACCTACCAACATCATCAGGTGGATCAATTCTAACATGCTCCATCGATACCAGTAAATGTGTAGCACTACCCATTTCCAAGTCCCGTTAAATTGATGCTTTCAAGAAAAATTAGGTACAACACCCCAACACTGGCACCTAGCCACAATCAAGTTTTTACCTTATAAGGAGAACATGATAATGAGCCAATCATCATACCTGGTCTTGATGGCTCAAAAGCGCAGAGCCCCGTTACCAAGCTAAGAGAAAATCCACTGACGAGTGATAAGTTGGATTTTCTAGAAGAGAGGTTACGTGCTATAGAAGGAGCAGATTTTTACGGTACCATTGATGCGAGCCAATTGTGCTTAGTCTTAAATGTAACTATCCACAAATTCAAACTACGTGAGTTTGAAAAATATGATGACAGCACATACCCGAGGAGTCACCTTATCATGTATTGCAGAAAATTTTTTGCTTGCCTGCATGATGATAAGTTGTTGATCCATTTCTTTCAAAACAGTCTAATGGGGGTGCATCTCGCTGGTACATCCAGTTTGATAGTCAAAATATCCGAGGATGGAAAGACTTAGCTGACACTTTTCTAAGACAATACAAGTATAATATGGACATGGCTTTTGATTTTTTTGATCTACAAAGGATGGAGAAAATGTCTACTGAAAGCTTTAAGGAATATGATCAAAGGTGGAGTGAATTAGCGCTAAGGTGCAACTCGTCTTATTAGAAAAAGAAATGACCGCAATCTTCATTAATATCTTGAGGTCTCTATTCTATGATAGAATGATTGGGAATGCTTCAACAATATTTTTTATATGATAGTGATTGGTGAAAGGATAGAATATGAGATAAAAAATGGTAGAATTTGACAAGTTGTGTCAGAAGCATCCCCCATAGAAAAAGAGCCGCTATTGAAGAAAAAAGAGGTAGATGTGTAGGCAATTAATTTTGTGTAACCCTCACAACTGTGAACCTCAGGCCGGAATTTTCAAAGTACAGTGAATGACCCAAATCTGTGACATCATGTGTGGCAAATACCTCATAAGTGTCATACAATTATCACTTCCAACAATCAATATTTCAAAACAACCCAAGATTCAGTGTGAGACCACTAACTCATTAGCAAATGTTGGTCAGGTTGATCAGCCTCAAAGGGAGAATATGAATAACCAATAGTTTGTCCAAAATAAACCAATTCTAATGTCCTATACGGAATTATTATCAAATTTAATACATATACCAGTTGATGTCGGTCCCTTACGAGACTCTTCAACCATCATATTATAGATAGTATGATAATGGAATAACTTGATATGGTGAATGTTTCTATGGTTGCAATGTATCGATATGTTCATATATCATTGTTACCATGACTATAAGTTCAATAATTAGGATGTCAATGAGTTGCCAATGCTTTTTAAGAACTTTTAAGAGTGACGAGCTAATGTCAATTTTCTAAAAGCTCTACCCAATGTCTGAAAAAAAACTTTTGCTATGCATTTCTTATCGCGTTTTGTCTATTTTAATTCTGTCCTAGTTTCAATTCTAGTTTTTTTTCCATTCGCGTTTCTATGAATTCCAAAATTAATAAATTTCAATACTTCATTAATTGATGTCATATTCTCCCTTTCACCCAACAAACCAACCCAGATTAAGAATGATGTTTTTGAGAATAAAAGCATAAGCAATATCAAATATAGCTTTGACAATCTTATTTTCGGTGAGGAGACAAATGAAAGTGAAAATAATTTTTTGTTTGGTGAATAAAGATGTCACTGAGTTGCCAATGCTTCTTAAGAACTTTTAAGATGATGAACTATTGTCAATTTTCTAAAAGCTCTACCTAATGTTTGAAAAAAAAAACTTTT
Organism: Datisca glomerata; assembly: GCA_003255025.1. Classification (NCBI taxonomy): domain Eukaryota; kingdom Viridiplantae; phylum Streptophyta; class Magnoliopsida; order Cucurbitales; family Datiscaceae; genus Datisca; species Datisca glomerata. The sequence continues at coordinate 429,147 of QANY01012956.1, forward strand.
GCTATACATTTTCTTATCGTGTTTCGTCTATTTTTAGTCCTATCCTAGTTTCAATTCTAATTTGTTCCATTATCGTTTCTATGAATTTCAAAGTTAATAAATTTCAATGATTAGCATTGTTGTCATATTCTCTCTTTCACCCAACAAACCAACCTAGATAAGGAATGATGATTTTGAGAGTAAAAGCATAAGCAATATCAAATATAGCTTTGACAATCTTATTTTTAAGTAAAGAGACAAATGAAAGTGAAAAAAGTCTTTTGTTTGGTGAATAAAAACATTATAAAAAGACATTATTCTTATCTGAGGTCATGTTCTTGTTGAATTTACTTCTGATTAGAAATGATGGAGCGACGTTCTTTTTTCTATCTCAAACACTTTTATCCATTGCAAGCCCAATTGAGCCTTAAAAAATTTTCATTTCATGACACCCAACCAATGATCATTCCCTTAACCGGGGAAATTATTCTTTTTGTCAAAATACATGTCTAAAAAATTGAAAAATTTCTCAAACCGGGGCAAAAGAAAAAGACCAAGGCAAAAAAATAAAATAAAATTGCAAATAAGTCAAAGCCAAGTGAGTCTTGTGATACTTTTAAGACTGTCCTTTTACATTAGTGGAAAATTTGTTCAACAGAAATTCTAAAAACATTGTTTCAAACAAGGGTAGTTTTTGCAAAAAGTTCATATGCAAATATATAATTTTAGATTCACAAGACAAAATGTCAAAGCTCACACTGAGGCAGTCTTTTTTCAGCAAAATCCAACGGTGATTGTCGCAACGTGTGTGCGACGTGAAGCGGTGATCGAAACTAGGTCTTATGAAAATATGTGGAGTAGTCACTAATTAAATTAAGGTGTGATTGGTCTCCCAGTTTTTAAAAATGTGGTCTTAAAAAAATAGTCTGAGAGTTGTTTGTGTGTGAAGAAGGTATTAGCACCCCACAACACCTGTTATTAAAACAATTACCAAAATTTATCAAATGCTATATTTAAAAAAGGGTACTAAGAAAATATTTTAGAATATTAATTTTACATGTCTCATAACGTACTATCTCTTATCAAAGGTGAAATAAATTTTATAACTTTAATGAGTGGTACAAAGATCATTGCCAAGATTTTATTTTCTGATTTTTTAAGAAAATATATATTTACAAAAATATAGGTATTACAGTCGGACTTCTAAAGATAATACCTATAAAAATATTGAGAAAATCAGACATATGATATTTTCTTAGATAATATTTTTTAAGAGAAAAAAAGTTATGTAATTTTCAAATTTATTTTGATAAATACATTTGTGATGGTAAAATTATATTAAAATCAAACTCAGACTCTGAACGTGATTTCTCACATCTTGACATTAGAGAATTGGACTTCCAAAACCTCTATACCCTATCATTTGATTTTCATTTTAAAGAAACAAATTTATAGTGTGATTTTTTAATATAATAATTGACAACTAAACAAGGCAATCATTGAATTACTATAAAAATTTCATGACACCAACTAATTACAAATTTTTTTCTAAAAAAGTTAATAATGGGAGGAAAATAAAGAAGAGAAAAAACAAGCAAGAAAAATAGAGAGGTAAAAAAACAAGAAGAACAAGAGAGAGCAATAAAAAAAGATAGAGAAAAGAAGAGTGAAATAGAGAAGACACGGAGAGAAGCACAAAGAAAACTAAAAGAAATAAAAGAGAGAAGAATGAGAGAAGCGTTGTGAAATAGAGGGAAGGAGAGAAAGAGAGAAGCAACAAAAAAATGGAAAAAGAATGAGAGAAAGAGAGCATCGAGACAGAGAAAAGGAGATAAGAAGAAGCAGCAAAAAAACAAAGATGATAGAAAGAGAGGAGCAGCGAAGCAGTAGAAAAACAGGAAAGAAAGAGAGGAAAAGAGAAGCAGAAAAAAATAGAGAGAAAGAGGGAAGGAAAGAAGCAGAAAAACAGAGAGAAAGAGGGAAGGAAAGAAGTAGAAAAAATAGAGAGAAAGAGGGAAGGAAAGAAGCAGAAAAACAGAGAGAAAGGGGGAAGGAAAGAAGCAGGAAAAACAGAAAGAAAGAGAGGAAGAGAGAAGCAGAAAAAAAACAAAGAGAAAGGGGGAATGAAAGAAGCAGAAAAACATAGAGAAATTGGGAAGGAAAGAAGCAGAAAAACAGAGAGAAAGAGGCAGAGAAGCAACGAGAAAACGCAAACAATAAAAAGAAAAAAAATGACAAAAGAGAGAAGAAGCTTACGGGATGAAGAGTGAAAGAGACGATGGCCAGGTACCAAGATGAGCCTTGGAGAAGAAAAGCTTCGTGGACGTAGAACGATGACAAGAAAACGTTGAGGAAAGTGAAAAAATGAGACGAAGAAACATTGGCTGCTATTTTTTTTTTCTTTTCCTCCAATTTTAATCTCTTCTTAATTCGCCCTCTCAATCAATCATCCTTCTCTCAAAATTATCCCTCTCCCCCAAAAAAACTCAATTTTGCTTCTTAAAGCTTCCTATTTATAGAGAAAGAAAAAAGTTACCCTAGGATATCTTCACAGATTTTACCATTAATGATTAGATTTTCATTTAAACGAAAGAAAAAAAGTAACTTTCATTCTCTTAAAAATTACTTGGAGATTAAGAAAAAAATCTTTAGAATATATTATGATTTTTTACACAAAAAATGAAGACCTTCCCTATAATAATATTTCAAAACAAAATATTTCATTTAAAACCTTTAATTTCTCCATTTAAAAAAATTACTTTATATTTTTATTTTATTATTTTTATCCCGAAATTATTATTACTATTATTACTTTTTTCACTTTTCATTTTTTTTTGGGTTTTGATTATTATTTGAACCATAGGATTGGTCGAACAAAAAATTAGTATAAAATATGAGTCTAGATAAAATATGATATCTACAGCTGCCCTCCTTTGTTGACCGTCCTAATCTTAGGAGGTGTACAAATGTGTAGATATGTATTTTGATCAGGATGAGAAATGAGAACATGGATAAACACAAGCTCAAACTTGACTGAGTCAGCTTTGAAAAATAAAATGAAAACAAACTTGGATAGACACATGCTTCGACCTTGATTGAGTCGGGTTCGGTTTAACTGAAAAAAGAAAATAAACGGACCTCGACTGAGTCAGGTTTGATTTGACCGAAAAAATAATGGAACAGGCTCCAGCGCCTGACTTCGACCTCGAATGAGTCGGGTTTGATTTAACTAAAAATGAAAATAACGGATCAGGCTCCAGCACTTGGCCTCGATCTTGACTGAGTCGGGTTTGATTTAACCAGAAATGAAAATAACAGACTAGGCTCCAACACCTGACTTCGACCTTGACTAAGTCAGGTTCGATTCAACCGAAAATGAAAATAATGGACCAGGCTCCAGCATCTGGCTTCGACCTCGATTGAGTCAGATTTGATTTATCTTGAAATGAAAATAACGGACTAGGCTCCAGTACCTGGCTTCGACCTCGACTTAGTCAGGTTCGATTTAACCAAAAATGAAAATAGCAGACCAGGCTCTAGCGCCAGGATTCGACCTTGACTGAGTCAGGTTCGATTTAACCCAAAATGAAAATAACAGACCAGGCTTCATCACTTGGCTTTTACCTCGACTGAAGCAAGTTCGATTTAATAAAAAATGAAAATAATCGATCAGGCTTCAGCATCTGACTTCGACCTTGATTGAGTCGGGTTCGATTTAACTGAAAATGAAAATAACGGACCAGGCTCCAGCACCTGGCTTTAACCTTGACTGAGTCGGGTTTGATTTAACCTGAAATGAAAATAAAGGACCAGACTTTAGCACCTGACTTCGATCTCGATTGAGTCGGGTTCGATTTAATTAGAAATGAAAATAATGGACCAGGCTTCAGCACCTGACTTTGACCTTGACTGAGTTGAGTTTGATTTAACCAAAAATGATGTTGAAGTTGACTCATGCTTAGTCTTATATGATAACAAAAGCTAGATCAATGCATGCTCTAAATATTATATTGTCTAGGAACAACTAACATGATGCATGTCTATGCTAGAAAAAAAATCTTGATTTAGTGCAAGTGAGATGCACATGACAATATGAATACTATGGATGAAGTTTTTTTCTTAAAGAAAATGTGTCATTGTGCTCGAGATGGAGAAATTGGTGTTTTCTTTTGTACCAGATTATGCCCAAGTATTCAACTTTTTACAAAAAAATGAAATGACTTCCCCTTGCTCCTATGCTTTTCGTCATGTGTACTTGTGTGAGCATCATACTGTTTTGTAGTAACTTCTCTCTCCCTGCTCATGACCTCTTTTTGTTTCAGGTTTTCACTATGACCTTTTCTTTGCCTAGGGTGCGTCTTCGGGTTTTCACCATGACCCTTTTTTCACCATGACCTTTTTTTGGATATATGTGAAATGCTTCACCTTAGCTGATTTTAAGCTTTTGTGTCATCCCAAGAGTAATAAAAATATTCTTTATAAGCTTGGTATTTTGAGAGAAACATAAAGGAATAAATTCAGAGTATATAAGAGAGAATTAAACTGAAATGAAGAGTATGTACTAGAAGAATAGAAAAATTGAGCATATGATGAATAGGAAGGCTATATATTAATGAAAGGAAAATAAGAAGACATAGAGGACAATTCCTTCTCCAGCATTTAAGAAGACTCTTTTAAAAATAAAAGCATTTTGCGCAAAATCATCTTTCTCATACTTAGACTGATCAATACAAATTCTTCTTCATTATCTTCAAACATAATATTTCTTGACCCCATAAGAATTTATCAGATGTCATAACTCGTCTCCGTCCATATTGGTTAAAATGAGGGCACCTCCTAAGAAAGTTTTCTTAAATACAAAGGGTCCTTCACAGTTTGGGGTCCACTTCCCACGATGATCCTTCTGATATGAGAGTATATTTTTTACCACCAAATCTACTTCTCAAAAACTTCGAGGACGTAACTTTTTATCATATGCTCGCATCATTTTCCTCTGATACAGTTGCCCTCTACATAATGCAACCTTTCTTTTTTCTTCAGAAATTCAGTTGCTCAAATCATGTCTGGACCCATTCAGCTTCTTCTAGCTTGGCTTCCATTAAATCTTGAGAGATGGAATTTCAACTTCAATTGGAAGGATCACTTCCATACCGTATACCAGAGAAAATGGTGTTACCCCAGTTGATGTACGAACTGAAGTGCCGTATCTATGTAGTGCAAAAGGCAGAATCACATGCCAATCTTTGTAAATTTCTGTCAATTTTTTCCCATGATCTTGTTTATGTTCTTATTGGCCGCTTCTACTGCTCCGTTCATCTTTGGACGATAAGGAGATGAATTGTGATGCTTGACTTTGAACTGTTACACAACTCCTTCATCGTCTTGTTATTCAAATTCGTCACATTATCTGTGATGATCCTTTCCGGCATACCATAACGACAAATTATCTCCCTCTTTATGAACTTAACAACTGCATTCCTTGTTACATTTGAATATGAAACTGCTTCCACCCATTTAGTGAAGTAAACTATAGCAACCAAAATGAAATAGTGCTCGTTAGAAGCTTTTAGTGAGATAGGTCCAATTACATCCATACCCCACATCGAGAAAGGCCAAGGTGTAGCCATTATGTGTAGAGGAGATGCTGGCATACGAATTTTTTTTTGCATAAATTTTACACTTGTGACATTTCTTGGCATATTTGATGCAATCACACTCTATAGTCAACCAATAGTTTCATGTCCTTAAGATTTGTTTAGCCATCATATGACCATTTGCATGAGTACCACAGATTCCTTCGTGAACCTCCTCTATAATCTGATTTGCCTCTTTTGTATCAACACATCTCAAAAGTACCATGTCATGGTTTCTTTTGTATAGTACGTCACCATTTAAAAAGAACCCCATAGCTAATCTTCTAATGGTACGTTTATCATTCTTAGAAGCTTTTAGCGGATATTCCCCATTTTTAATATATTGTTTGATATCATGGTACCATGGCCTTCCGTCAGGTTCTTCTTCAATACTCAAACAATAGGCGGGAGAGTCTCATTTCTCGATCTTTATGGTCCTAACTTCTTCTTTAAAATCCATAGAGAACATAGCAGCCAGTGTTGCTAATGCATCTACAATTTGATTGTTTTCTCTAGGTATATGATTGAAAATTTTTTTCCTCAAAAGTATGGCTTAATTCAGTTATATATCTATTATATGGTATCAGTTTAGAATCTCAAGCTTCCCAATCTCCCTTTAGCTGACGTATCACTAGTAATGAATCTCTGTACACTCGAAGTTTCCTGATCTTCATATCACAAGCTGCCTGAATTCCCATAGTACATGCTTCATATTCCACAACATTGTTTGTACAGTCAAAACATAATTTTACCGTAAATGGAAAAACATCTCCCTCAGGAGATATGAGGATTGCCCCAATTTCATGTCCTAGATCATTAGATGCCCCATCAAATAACATTGTCCATAATTTTGAGCCTGTAGATTCTTCTTCATACGTCAATATCGCTAAAATGTTTTCATAAGAGAAATCAAACTTTATAGGCTCATAATCTTGCACTGGCTGATCTGCTAGATAATCAGCGAGTGCACTTCCTTTTACTACTTTTCTGATGATGTAGACAATATCATATTCTGTTAGCAAAACTTGCCATTTAGCGATTCTCCCAGAGAGTGAAGGCTTCTAAAAAATATACTTGATCGGGTCCATCTTTAAATTAACCACGTGGTATAATATAGCATTTATTGCCTAAGCCGTTGAACAGCCCAGGCTAACACGCAACATGTTTTCTCCAACATTGAATAATTGACCTTATAATTTGTGAACCTTTTACTCAAATAGTCTATAGCTTGCTCTTTCCTCCCGGATGCGTCATGTTGACCTAGCACACATCCCATCGACCTTTCAGTTATTGTCTAATAAAAAGTAAGTTGTCATCTTAGAGTTGTAGGCACCAATACAGGTGGACTCTGCAAATACTGCTTGATTTTCTTGAAAGCCTTCTGGCATTTTTCGTTCCATCCTTCTGTATCATTTTTACGAAGAAGTTTAAAAATAGGTTCACAAGTTGCGGTCAACTGCGATATGAACCGGGTGATATAATTCAACCTTCATAGGAATCCTCTTACTTCTTTTTCAGTTTGCGGTGGTGGCATATCAATGATGGCTTGAACCTTGTATGGATCCACTTTTATCCCTCCTTGCTCACAACAAAACCAAGCAATTTTCTAGAAGATGCAGAAAATGTACATTTTGATGGATTAAGCTTCAACTGATACTTCCTCAACCTTTCCAATAGTTTCCGTAAAGTAATAGTATGATATTTTCCTTGACGAGTCTTGGCAATTATATCATCAACATACACCTCAATCTCCTTATGCATCATATCATGAAATAATGTGTCATAACGTACTTGTGACGCGGAGCAGTGATTGAAAAAAAATTATTTTTGAAGAAAAGAAATTCAAAGTCACAACCAATCATTTTAGGATGTGATTGGTCACCCAATTTTAAAATAAAAAATTTGGCCTATGAAAACTCAAAGTTGGTTCGGGAGTCATTAGTACCCCCACAACACACACCCATTGTTAAAATGATTACCAAATTTAATCAAATGCTATCCAAATTATATTTTAAAATAAGTTTAAAGATATTTATTTTTTAATATCCCATATGGTACATTTTGCATCACAAAAATGAACAAAATAAATTACCTTTAATGGGTTGTACAAAGACCATTGAAAAATTATTTTTTACTTTTTATATATTTTTTAAAATCAAAGCTTTATTTGAGTTGTTCTCGGTATCTTAAAAATAATCCTTCACCTCAGTAGTTCGAGAAGTTTGGTATCCCATAAAACTCAAAATCCGTTATAGGGGTTATGGTAAGAGAAAAGAATTGACAAAGATAATATGACTTAAATTTACATGTTATTTATGACCCGAACATATACAAGTTATTACAAGTGAATAGAACATAAATCACATATATACACATGTTGGTATAAATGAATGAGACATGAATCATATTTTAAACATAATAATATAAGAGACCTAAATAAATAAATATGTAAAGAAAAGTTAAATTAATAACTACATGCAGACATAAAAGAAATAAATAGATGTAAAGTTGGAATCACATGTATTGTATGATGACAAAGTGAGAAAAATGTGTAAAGTATAAAAAGAGTATGTAAAACATGTAAAAGAAGAGGCATGAAAAGATCTGAAATGAATCAAATATAAAATAAATCTATATTAAAAGAAAGAAACAAAAAAAGAAAAAAAATTAAAGTAAAATAAGGGGGGGGGGG
>QANY01012956.1:437613-482452 GCA_003255025.1 Datisca glomerata
GAGGGTGTTCTCCGTCTGTTGCTCAAGAGAGGTTGAATCGCCCTCTGTTTGATCTCGATCAAACAATGTTTTGTTTATAATTATATTATTATAAAAAGATAAATATTAAATAATTTACGTTTAAATAAATGATTTTATGTAAATGTTTAATTTTATTAAGATAATATATACATATTTAAATGCATAATTGACATATATATACAATTTTTGACTACATAGCCTACTAATTACCATTTCCCTTTCTTCCCTCATTACTAATCAAATAGCAAAAGAATGATCATAAATGATAATTAGTTCAAAATAGAATATTTTTTGTTTGGGATATAAATACACCCTTTATTATTTTAGACTATTTAGTTCACTAATTATCATTTTCCTTTCATCATTCATTGCTAGGAATGATCATGGATAATAATTAGTTCAAATAAATGTCACTAAAATAGCAACAAGATCTAAAAAATAAAAGACTTGTCAGAACATTAAAAAAATTAAAGCTTAAATATTTGCATAATCTTTACATAAATGTTTAACTCTCTATTTTATATATTTTTATGTATGAGAAATTAATATAGGGGATTTTGGCATACAATGTACACTTTCAACCCATTAAAGGGTTGACTCACATTGAGTTAATTTTACACACCTCAAAAGGCTTCATCCACATACCCATTGATTGAGTTGATGACAAATATATCTCATTATCAAATTTATAAGAAAATTAACAATGCATAAAAATAAACTCAAGATTAAGAGTAAAATATGAAGAAGAAGGAACAAACATTTATATGTGAAAAAGGAAACAAAGAAATATAAACTACATGAATATGAAGGATAAATGATGAAAAACAATGAATAATATATATTGTTAGATAAGGTGCAAGAAATTTAAACTACAATAAGAAAAATGAATGAGAGAAGATGAATATAAATGTAATCTCTCTTCCTCCCTCTCTCTCTAAAAAAGATTTCTCTTCTTCTCTCAAAAGATTACTCTTCTTATCTCAAAAGTCTCTCATTCCTCACTCCAAAAGTCTTTTCTCCTCTCTCCAAAATCACCTTCTCATCTCTCTAAAAAAACCACCTCCTTCAAGTGAATGATTCACTCCTTATTCATAGGCTAAATTAGGGTTTACCTTTTTACTTTTAATCATTTTGATCATTTTTTATTTTTTTAGTCCTTGGACACTTTTTTCATTTTTAGCCTTTGGGCTATCTATCTATTTTTTAGAAATTATTTTTTTTTGTTTTTTTTTCAAAAATCACACATAGTCTTAGACTAGTAAATGAGCTAATAAATAAAATGTGTATATTTAAAGTATTGGACCAGATAAATTACGGTATTTACATAATGTCACCACTGCCCGTTGATAGGTTGCCCCTGCATTTTTCAACCCAAATGTCATTACCTTATAACAAAAGGTGCCCCACAAAGTAATAAAAGTGGTCTTTTTATGATATTCTGGAGCCATTTTGATCTGGTTATAGCCCAAAAAACCATCCATGAACGAAATCTTTGAATGCCCTGTAGTGTTGTCTACCATAATATCGATGTGGGGTAGAGGAAAATTATCTTTTGGACTAGCCCGATTCAAGTCTATATAATCCACGCACATTCTAACTTCCCCATTTTTCTTTGGCACTGAAATTATGTTAGCAACCCACTTAGGATATTTTGCTACTACCAAAAATCCTGCATCCACTTGTTTCAACACATCTTCTTTGATCTTAACCAACATGTTAGGTTTCATTCTGTGTAACTTTTTCCTTACTTGCTTGCGTTCAGGGAAAAGTGGTAAACGATGGACCACAATATCAGTATATAACCCTGGCATATCTTGGTAGGACCACACGAAGACGTCTTTGTACGCATTGAGTAAGTCGATTAATTTTTTACGGCTCTCACTGGTGATAGAAGTGTCGATTTGAACTTCCTTTAGCTCATCATCTAATCCCAAATTTACAACCTTTGTTAATTCTTGATATGGTTGAGTTATTTTATCCTCTTCTTATAACATTCTTAACATTTCTGGAGAGGGTTCAAAGCTATCATCATTACTTCCTTCTGTTCTACGGTAAGAATGAGATTGTCGACATTATTGCTTATGCTTTTATTTTCAAAATCGACGTTCTCAATCCTGAATTAGATTATTGGGTAGAAGGAAAGAGAGAATAGGAAATACAAGTGCATGAGTATGCGCATCAAGTTAGAGGGAAATGAAAGTGAAAACTGAAATTTTATTTCAAGTGAAAATCAACAAACTACAAATTTCAAAATAAAGGAAAGACATTGAATAAGATGAAATGAAAGGAAATAGAACTAAACCCTTTACAAAAAAAAATTTCTAAGACATTGGGCAGAATTGAAGCAATTTGAAATTAATTTATTACTCTTGAAATTCCCCAAAGAGCATTGGCAGCTCCGTGATATCCCAATTGTTCAGCTCATAATTCAGATCACATTGATAAACCCAATCCTTTATATTTGATGTTGATGAATTTCTAAAAATTACAGCTATTGAAAGCTTGGTTATATCATCTTGAAGACTGAACTGATCTTCGCAGGATGAATCATTGAAGGAAATCCCTTCGCTTCTAAAGGATTTAGAAATATGTGGTATGATCATCATTTCCATCTTAGGCTCTCTGTCCTCGAACCTAGCAATCATTTTTTTTTCCTTTTTTGTGCTTCCATTCTTCCTCTATCAGCCTTGATTGGTTTGTAGCATAGATCGTATCATTGATCATTCTTTTTATACTAAATTAGCTTACTATACCTTGATATTCTTTCTCAAGTCCTTTGCCTGGCTTATACCCCCATTACATCATCAACTTTGTCATCATTTGAGATGCTCTTGATGGACTTGGAATTGAAAGAAGTTTTCCTTCAGCAACAAATGTGGTATTTACATTCTCAAATGATCGAAAGGAACATTCTAATGCTTCTTCTACTGCCTCAACATATGGCATGGTGGCGGGTTAGCAAATCCTCTTCACCATGTATGCAAATGAGTTTATGATCGACTATAAAATTCAGCTTTTGATGCAGAGAAGATGGCACTGCCTAGCTGAATGGATCCATGGTCTTCCTAAGAGAAAACTGTATACTGGAATAATGTCCATCACTTAAAAAATAATATCGAATTGACACGCCCTAATTCAAACTGATATTTCTATGTCCCCAATTACTTCCATTCGAGTACCATCGAAAGCCCTCACTATCATAGTGCTCAGTCGCGTATGTGACATCTCTATAGGGAGCTTTGCGAATGTAGATCTTGGCATCACATTCAAAGATGAACCATTATCTATCAATACTTTGGCTACAACATAGTTTTTACATTTCACCGATATATGTAGGCTCTAATGTGTCTGATACCATCAGGAGGAATTTCATCATCTGTGAAAGTGATGAAATTTAGTGAGGTAATATTTTCCACAATTCCACTGAATTTCTCCACCGGAATATCATGAAAAACATATGCTTGATTCAACACTTTCAACAATGCTTGACGATGTGGTTCCAAATTAAGAAACAACGACAGTAAAGAGATACGGGCCGGTAAACAATTAAGCCGCTCTATCACCTTATATTCACTTTTCTTGATGAGTTTTAAGAATTCACATATTTCCTCTTCAGAAATTGATCTTTCTTGCTTTGTATTCTTTATTATTGTTGGCTCTATCACAGGGTTTCCATATACCTTCCCTTTCCTTTGCCTTTCCATATCTCTATATTTTTCTCCTTTCAAACTATATGGCGTATAACGTCTGCCACTCCTCGTCATTCCATCGACCCCTGAAATATTAGTTATGGGAAGTCCAGGGTCTGTTGGATTTTATCTTTTATCACTTTAATTTATAATAACCTCGTACCCATATCTCCATGGAACTGTTTTCGAATCTTTGTAAGGAAATGCACATGGTACCTGAATTGTGATGGGTCTCAGAGCATAGGACATTGCAGTGTAGGATGACTTTTCCTCATAATATATTGTGAGAGGTTTAAGGACATAAGATATCATTTCAGTGTTTGTCTCAGATGAAGCATTGAGAATAGCATGGATTAGTGAGTCCCTTTGATTGTTCCCACTTTCCACATCTTCACTTATGATAAGTATCTTTACATCCAACAACCTCTGAACTTCAGCCTTAAAGACATTGCATACTTCAATAGTGTGTCCAATCATCTTTGTATGAAACAAATAGTCAAAATCATGCTTATGGTCTTCAGAAGCTTCCATGACCTCTGAGCGCATGATAGAGATATATCCTGCTTTAGAAAGAAAACAAAAGAGAGTCTCCATGTCCTTTGTTAGCTTGATAGATTTGACCAATGGCGTTCAAAGTAGGTGCTTCATGATTTGGTAGAGGATTAGAATTGACATCAGGATTTCCATTAGCCTTTTTAAAACTCAACCACCCAGCCTTGATCAATGTTTGCACTTTACTCTTTAATGCTGTGCAATTTTTAGTTGAATGTCCTACTACCCCAGCATGACAATCACATCGGGTCATCGGATCATACCATCGAAGGATCGGTGGCTGGAGAGGCTCGTAAGGGACTAGCACTAGTTGATTATTTTGTATTAATTACGGCAACAATTCTGTGTAGGACATCGAAATTGGGTCAAATTGAATAAGAAGTTAGTTATTCCTATTTCCCATTAGAGGGTGATATACCTAACCAACATTTTACTGGTGAGTTGGCGGTCTAAATCCACTTCTTTGATTGTTCTGAAACATTGATTATTGAGGGTGATAATTGTGTGAAAGTTATGAAGCATTTACCACATACGATGCTGTAGATTTGGGTCCTTCACTATACTTTAAAAATCCCGGCATAGGGTTCACCACTATTGATGAATACCCAAAATTGATTGCCTGTACATCTCCCTCTTTTCGTTTCGATGTCGGCCTTTTTTCATAGAGGAAACGTCTGATACAACTTCTAAAATTCTACAATTTTTTATCCCATATTCAATTCTTTCACCAATTATAATAATGTCAAAGAAGTTTTTTAAAGCATTTCCAATCATCCTATCATAAAATGGAGATAAAGGTATTGATAAACATTGTAATCATTTAGTTTTTTTTACTAGACTGGTTGTACCTGAGTAGCTAATTCCCTCCACTTTTATGCATATTCCTTGAAACTTCCAGTAGGCTTCTTCTCTAATCATTGCAAATCTAGACGATCAGAAGCTATGTCAATGTTGTACTTGTATTATCTTAAGAAAAATCAGCTAAATCTTTCCACCTTCGAATATGTTGGCTATCCAATTGAATATACCAGTGACATGCAGCCCCAATCAGACTATCTTGAAAGAAGTGAATCAACAGCTTATCGTCATTTGCACAAGTAGCGATTTTTCTACAATACATAATAAGATAGCTTTTCGGGCACGTAATACTATCATATTTGTCAAAATCAGATAGTTTAAAGTTGTGTGGGATGGTTACATCCGGGACCAAACATAATTGGGTGGCATCAATATTACCATACGCATCTGATCCTTCAATAGCGTGTAATCTCTCCTCTAGAAATTCTAACTTATCTTTTGGCAATGAGTTTTCGCTTGGTTTATAAACTGGCCTTTGTGCTTTTAAGTCGTCAACATCAGGTATGACGATTGGCTCATTAGCATATTCACCTTGTGGAGTGTAAGCTTGATTGTGGCCAGGTACTAGCGTTGGTGTATTGTAGTCATTTTTCCCAGAATGTATCATTTCTTGAGTAGCTAGAAACGGGATGTGTTGCATATTTACTGACAGTGACAGAGCATGCTAAAAAAGTTCTATCTGATGGTGTTGTTAAGATGGAGTGAACCCATGAGGGTAAAGTGGGGTACTATTTAGATGTTGATGTTGTGATGATTGACATCCTTGTGGACCTTCAAGACAAGCTTTCCCTTTACTAGCAGCGAGTAGTCCTAGAACTCTGGCCATTTGCTTTTTTAGCTCTCTAATCTCTTGTTTCATTTCCTCTCGTGATTGCTCTCTCTTGTTAATCCATGATCCTAGCTTGAACTCATGATCTACAGGGATGATGAAGTTGATGGGATATTTTTGAAAAATGTTATCTTGTAATGTAATAAATAAAATCAATTAGCCTATTATTTTATGTTTGTTTTAAAGAAAGCAAATAAACAAAATATTGTATGCCATAAAGAAATAAAAAATAAGAAACACAATTGTAATAAATGATGTAATAAATGAAGGTAATAAAGTCTTTTAACTTAAAGCAACCATAATGTAACAATCTGATCTATTCTTATCAGAAAAATTTGCCTAAAAACCCCAAATCCTTACGTATCATCCTTAAAAAATCGATCAAAACTTCTCCATTTTGATGAATGGGAAATACTCTTGCTTCAAGAATTATAGCATCTTCAGCCATCATTCCTGCCTTTCTAGCCGTGCCTCTAACTATATCAATCATTTGTTCAGATTTCTGGTGAATCTCTTGAGAATCTTGCTTGAAGAACTCACATTCCCTTTGTAATGCTTCATTATTCCTATTCATTGTATCAATTGCCTTTTCATATGCTTCTGCTTTGTATTTTAGACGCTCCACTGCTTTCTGAAGTTTATTCTTCTCATTAGCTAATTTGAACATTTGAGTCCTTTGCTCCTCAACTATTACCTTTAAGCTATTGATAATCTTCATTATGGATGTATCTTGTGTCTTTGACTGATGCAAAAGAGTGTTATTTTCCATTATGTTGCTCTCTAAAACTCTTGTAAGTTCATGTAGAGAATCATTTTCATCTCTCAGGTGAGCAACTTCAACTTTGCAAGCATTAGATAAAACCTGTGATTTTTTAAGTTCTCTTTTAACTTTTTTGACACCTTCAATCTTCCCTCAAATTTCTCTGTCTAACTCAGACTTTTCTCTTTTAAGCTTTCCCTTTTCTTTCGACAATTCCCTTGAAACTTCCAATTCACATTCTAGACGCTCGTTGACTGCTCTCAATTATTGCTTTAACTCTTCATTTCCTTGTAATAAAAGTAATTCCTTTCTATTCCCATGTCGATGTTCTTTCTCGCAATGGTCCAGTTTAGAGTTCTCTCACGTCTTTTGGTCAAAATCCTTACAAGAAGCTTGTATAGTTGATACAGAGAGACATCTACCCTTATTGGTGTGCTATTCTTTATACTCTGAGGTTGCTTGATCACAATTGTTTCCGTTTCTTATTTTCTTCACTTCATTCCACGATCTTATAAATTGTTGAACTCGCTTCTCAAAACCTTGAGAATCATAAGAAATCTCCATCTCCTTTAATATATGAGTCACGGGAAAAAATGATTTTTCCATAACTAACGCAGAACCATAATTGGAGCATAACCAGTACATCCCCACGGACATAATAATGGAACACACTGAAATTCACCACATCTATAACTCAACGGCCTCACTGACATCCAAGGTGCTTTCCAAACTACGTTTTTAGTTTCCAATCGTGAAAAGAAGTAACCCATGATTCCTTAGCTGGAAAGGTCAGATGCCATTTTGCGATTCCAAATTGTGTTATGGTATTCCTGGTCAGTTTCCATGGACTTGTGACTTAACCTAGGGACATTTAAATTCTTCGGGACACTTCAAATGGCTCAATATCCAAATACACAACAATGATACAGAGCCTACAAATTTCCCTCTTCCTTGCAAACTACAAAAATCAAGTGATCTAAAAGTTTCTGCAATGATTGGTATAACCGGATTGATCCCATGCTCAACTTGAAGAAATAACTTTATGACTTTCCCATTCCACATAACCTTCAACTCTTGGGAACAACACTATACCATACATGCATAGAGCTAAAAGAGAAAGTCATTTATCTTCATCAATGAGTTTTCTTGTAAAACCAATGAGGTATTCTAATGGGATGCATTCATTTTTACCTTTTGCTTTCAACTCTTTTTCAACTTTAAATGCTAAAATACTGACCAAAAATTTGGATAGCATCCTCTTCACTGTAAGCTTCTTATCATAACAAAAACTTTATCTCCAATATGGGAATGGACGCTTAGCATTACTTGATATTCTTCTACCGTAGGCGTCATGTCAATCGAGTTGAATATAAAGCATCTATAGGCGGGGTCCCAGAAATGTATCAGAGCCTTCAGCATGGGAACATTAACTAGGATGTATATAAGATTGGTGATGTGTCCATACTTGTTGGCAAGTTTAAGTTTTGATAAGCTCTCCCTTATGTGCTTCAGACTTTCTAGATTATATAGCAAGGAAAATCGACCCTTGTAACGGGAGGTAAAGGTACTTCCTTATCTTTAGACAAACTATCTCCACACTTCCTTTGTGAATCTTCATACCAGTGAGATACCACTCGCTATTCTTCTATTATAGCCTCTATCAGGATGGAAGATGTAATGGGAGCCATGCTAAGAGCTTATGGTTGCCAATGATTGAACAACTCTATTACAATCAAATTGACAAATGCCAAAAAAGAAAAAAGAAAAGAAAAAAGTTAACAAAACTTTAATGTATGCATGCATCATGATCTAACAATGCTTTCTGTATAAGGAAAGTAATAGAGATGGAATATCGTATCTATCATAAATATTTGGACGATGTCAAGTGGGCTATGAGTCATTCAAGAGTGTTGTTGGGCTCTAACATATGGAAGGCTCTCAGATTATCCACATTGTTACCTAAAAAGGTACAAACAGGGGTCCCCAATTAGACTTCCAATTGGGTCGACTTGGGTGAGAATTTTTCATGAGCCTACATGGGAATCAAGATTCCATGAAGCGATCACTACTTTATTCTCACTATACTTAAAGGTAAAGCCCTGGTAAGGAGCTGTGGTGTGTGCAATGAGTGAAGGATATAAAGTAAAGATAATTACATTATTTACAAATAAATAGAAATAAAGATAAACGTATAAAAATAAAAATAAAAATACAAAGCATTTGACAAAAAAAATTTGGCTTGACTCCCTATTGACCTAAAATAAAATTAGGTCAAACGCATCCCTAGTGGAGTTGTCAAGCTGTTGCAACCTGCGTGCGACGCGGAGTGACGATCGAAAATAGGTCTTATAAAAATATGTGGAGTCGCCACCAATCAAATTAGGGTGTGATTAGTCACCTATTTTTTTAAAAAGTTGTCTAAGAAAAAAAGTAGTTCTGGAGTCGTTTGTGTGAGGGGAAGGTATTAGCACCCTACAACACCTGTTATTAAAACAGTTACCAAAACTTATCAAATGCTATATTAAAAAAAGGTACTAAGAAAATATTTTAGAATATTAATTTTACATGTCCCATAATGTATTATCTTATATCAAAGATGAAATAAATTTTGTGACGTTAATGAGTGGTACGAAGACCATTGACCATTGCCAAGATTTTATTTTTTGATTTCTTAAGAAAAAAATATATGTACAAAAATATAGGTATTACAGTCGGACTTATGAAGATAGTACCTATTAATATATTGAGAAAATCAGACTTATGATATTTTCTTAGATAATATTTTTTAAGAAAAAAAAGTTATGTAATTTTTAAGTTTATTTTGATAAATACATCTGTGATGATAAAACTATATTAAAATCAAACTCAGACTTTCGAACGTGATTTCTCACCTCTTGAGACTAGAGAATTGGACTTCCAAAACCTCTAAACCCTATCATCAGATTTTCATTTTAAAGAAAGAAATTTATAGTGTGATTTTTTAATATAATAATTGATAACTAAACAAGACAATCATTGAATTACTTAAAAAATTTCACGACACCAAATAATTACTAAAATTTTTCTTAAAAAGTTAATAGTGAGAAGAGAAAATAAAAAGAGAGAAATCAAGTAAGAAAAATAGAGAGGTAAAAAAAGCAAGAAGAAAATAGAGAAAACAATAAAAAAGAAAAATAGAGAAAAGATAGACTGAAAGAGAGAAGACACGGAGAGAAGCACAAAGAAAACTAAAAGAAATAAAAGAGAGAAGAATGGGAGATGCAGTGTGAAATAGAGGGAAGGAGAGAGAGAAGCAACAAAAAATGGAAAGAATTAGAGAAAGAGAGCACTGAGACAAAGAATAGGAGAGAAGAAGAAGCAGCAATAAAAAGAAAAGATGAGAGAGAGAAGAGCAGCGAAGCAACAGAAAAACAGGAAAGAAAGAGAGGAAGAGAGAAGCAGAAAAAATAGAGAGAAAGAGGGAAGGAAAGAAACTGAAAAACAGAGAGAAAAGGGGAAGGAAAGAAGCAGGAAAAACAGAAAGAAAGAGAGGAAGAGAGAAGCAGAAAAAAACAAAGAGAAAGAGGGAATGAAGGAAGCAGAAAAACAGAGAGAAAGAGGGAAGGAAAGAAGCAGAAAAATAGAGAGAATGAGGGAGAGAAGCAACGAGAAAACGCAAACAATACAGAGAAAAAATGACAAAAGAGAGAAAAAGCTTACTGGATGAAGAGTGACAGAGACGATGGCGAGGTACCAAGATCAGTCTTGGAGAAAAAAAGCTTCGTGGACGTAGAACAATGACAAGAAAACGTTGAGGAAAGTGAAAAAATGAAGCAAAGAAAAATTGGCTGCTATTTTAAGTCGGCGACAAGTCCGTTCATTGTCAATATGGTTACGCTCGAAGCCCAGTGTCAGTGCCTGATCCATTCCAATCAATGTGGTTAAATTGAACCAGACTTGGTCGAGGTTGAAGCCTAGTGTCGGCGCCAGGTCCTTTCATTTTCAATATGGTTAAACCGAACCTGACCAGTCGCGGTCGAATCTCGATGTTAGTGCCTGGTCCATTTCAATCAATATAGTTAAATCAAACCCAACATGATCAAGGTCGAAGCCTAGTGTCGGCACCATGTCTTCAGTTTCAATATGGTTAAATCAAACCGAACTTAGTTGCGGTCGAAACCCGGTGTCAACGCCTGGTCCATTTCAATTAATATGATTAAATCGAACCTGACTTGATCGCGGTCAAAGGTTGGTGTCGACGCCAGGTCCGTTCATTTTCAATATGGTTAAATCGAACCCGAATTGGTCAAGATGGATGCCTGTGTCTATTCAGGTCCATTTTTTTTAAATATCTTAGTTAAATAGAACCAAATTGAGTCGAGGTCGAAGCCTGCGTCTATCCATGTCCATTTCTTTTCAACTATGTCCGATTAAATTGAACCCGAATTGAGTCGAGATCAAAGCCTGTGTCTATCTAGATCCATTTTCCTTTCAAATATCTCACTTAAATCGAACCCAAATTCAGTCGAGGTCGGAGCCTGTATCTATCCAATTCTGTTTCTTTTCAAATAACTCTGGTTAAATCGAACCCGAATTGAGTTGGGGTTGAAGCCCATGTCTATCCAAGTCCATTTCTTTGTAAGTATCTCTGGTTAAATTGAACTTGAATTGAGTTGAGATCGAAGCCTATGTCTATCTAGGTCTGTTTTCCTTTCAAATATCTTGGTTAAATCGAACCCGAATTGAGTTGAGGTTGAAGTCTATGTCTATCCAGGTCCGTTTATTTTCAAATATCTCCGGTTAAATTGAACCTGAACTGAGTCGA
Source organism: Datisca glomerata (assembly GCA_003255025.1). NCBI lineage: Eukaryota > Viridiplantae > Streptophyta > Magnoliopsida > Cucurbitales > Datiscaceae > Datisca > Datisca glomerata. The sequence goes on from QANY01012956.1 coordinate 449,127, forward strand.
GGTTGAAGTCTGTGTCTATCCAGGTCTATTTATTTCCAAATACCTCCGGTTTAATAAAACCCGAATCGGGTCGAGGTCGAAACTTGTATCTATCCAAGTTCATTTTACATTTCTGTCATCTCATAGAGCCGAAATTAGTTGAGCCCCTTATCCATATAATCTTTTTTTGTACCGATCAAAATGCCTATCTACACTTTTGTACACCTTCTAAGTTTAGAAGCCTAACAAATGGGGACAGTTGTAGATACAATATTTTGTCTGGTCCAATACTTTAAAAATACACCTTTTATTTTTTGGCTCATATACTAGTATAAGGCTATGTGTATGATTGAAAAAATAGCTAAATGACTAAAAATAAGAAAAAAGAGTTCAATGACTAAAAATATAAAAAAAGAAAGCATAAAGACTATAAATAGAGAATGAGTCATTCACTTGAAGGAGGTCTTTTGGAGAGAGAAATAGAGGTCTTGAAAGAGAAGGAGAATATATCTTTTAAGAGAGAGAGTGTGTGTGTGTGAGAGAGAAATATGAGAGATTTTCTAACAGAGAAAGAAATAGAGTTTACATTTCTATTCAAGTTTACATTTCTATTTATCTACTATTATTCATCTTCTCTCATTCTTTTTCTTAAGGTAGTTTAAATTTCTTGCACATTTACTAACATGATATATTGTTCATAGTTCTTCATTCTTTCTCATTCATACTTATGTAGTGCATATTCTTTGTTTCCTTTTTCGTAAATAAAAATAGAAGTGTTTATTCATTTTTCTTCATTCATTTTTTACTCTTAATCTTGAGTTTTTATTTTAATGCATTGATAATTTTCTTATAAATTTGATAATGAGATATCTTTGTCATCAACTCAATCAATGAGAATAAGGATAAAGCCAATGAAGGGTGCAAATTAACTCAATGTGAATCAACTTTTTAATGAGTTGAAAGTGTACATTCTTTGTAAAAAAATTCCCTATGATAATTTCCCATACATAAAAAATACATAAAATATCATGTAGAGAGTTAAACATCTATATGGATAAATATTATATAAATATTAAAGCTTTAAATCTTTTTAATATTCTTTCAAGTTGATATTTTTATATCTTTTTATCATTTTTGTGACACTTGTTTGAACTAGTTATCGTCCATGATAATTCATTTGATATTTAATTAGCAATGGTGGAACAAAATGAATAATGGTAATTAGCAAAATAAGTAGTATAAAATAAAAAATAGGGTATATTTATTATATCCCCAAAAAATATTTTTATTTTTAAAATTTTATTCATCATTTTTATGTAACACTCAATTTAACTAGTTATCGTCCGTAATTTTTTTTGTAATTTAAATAACATTGATTGAAGAAAAGAAAAATAGTAACTAGTAGAATACTAGTAAACAAGAAAATGATATATACATACCTATAATTAAAAAAACAATAAGTATATGCATGAAATTTTGTCTCCTCCATTGTCCATGCCCAAAGCTACGGCCAACAGCTTTGGTCTAAAGCTGTTGTCCGCAACTTTCTCCCACCCCCACCCTTTGGAGCTACGGCTTAGTCGTAGCTCTCAACCCTTTTTTTGTTTCTTTTTATTTATTTAATATACAATAGATTATTTTCATCTTATATCTCTTTCTTCTTCCCATGTTTTATATGTGATCTACACTTTATATATTTTTTTCACTTTGTCATCCAATAACCACATGTGTTTCTAATTTTTCATTTATTCAGTTTCCTTTTTACTTCTTCTTAGTTATTAATATGTTTTTTTACATCTTTATTAATGTAGCATTCTTATCTTATCAAATTTAAAATATGATTCATATCTCATTCACTTATAATCATAAACAATATGTATATGTGTGGCTCACAATAATAACATGTAAATTTAAATCATTTTATCTTTATCATTTAGTTTTCACTAAAATTCCTATGACGGACTTTGAGTTTTTTGGGATACCAAACTTCTCGAACTATTGAGGTGATAAGTTATTTTTAGGATACCGAAAATAACTCCAATCATGCTTTGTTTTTAAAAAAAATAAAACTGAAAAATTAATTTCCAGTGGTTTTTGTTCCACCCATTAAAATTAATTTATTTTGATTCATTTTATGATACAAAAACATACCAAATGGGACGTTCTGAATAAATTTCTTTATTTCATTTTTAATATAATTTAGATAGCATTTGATTGAATTTGATAATCATTTTAATAATGAATGTTTCAGGGTGTTAATACATTCCTTATACGTAAATGATTCCCGATCTAATTTTGAGTTTTTGTAGACTAAAATTTTTATTTTTAAAATTGGATAATCAATCACGTTTTAAAAAATAATTGATGCCGACTTCAAATTTATTTTTCAAACTGATTTTTTAATCGCCGCTTTACGTCGTATGCACGTTGCGACACTATGAGAGCTATATCCCTAGCCCTGTGATTCCTGTTATTGATTTCTTCGGTTAGAATACAAGAATCAGAAAAGATTCTGATCTTCTCTCTGCTTACTTGCAACGTGCACTCCATAGCCTATAAGAGAACCTAAGCTTCGGCCAAAACAACACAATAACACCATTCTTCTTCCCCATGCCAGCAGTGTAAATAAATCTCCCCTCAGAATCCCATAAACACTACCCAGTCCAACAACCCCTCCATTAAAATTTCAGGCAGCGTCTAAATGCAAATACCATCCCTCCTCAATCCACGAAGTAGGAGTTCCGGTTATTATCCGAGAAGAAATGAGTTCTTCCCCCTTCAAAGGCATCATAGAATTTATCCCATGCAAAAAAGTGAGATTCATAGCATCCACCTAGTTGATTTCTACCCCTTCAAAACAGATTTTGTTTCTGCATTTCCATAATCTCCAAATACTGAACACAAATTCTGAATGAATAGCATGAAAAATAAATAGATTAATGAAGTGTGTAAATTAAATGTACATTTAAACAAAGTACGCTCGCGGAAATTAAATGTGCTTTAATTAAATAGTAAAAATATAAAATTACATAAATTAAATTGCAAAGAAATCAAGAGGCAGAATAAATAAAATGAGTAGAGGGAAGAATTAGAAACATTATTTTTACGTGATTCAGAAAATTTTCTATGCGTCCGGACCCCTTAAACATTTATTATCACGATCTTCTTACATGTGAAGGTAAAACATTTTTAAAATCTCCACTTGACTTCATGGATGCCAATTAACCGGCGTTATTTTACTATCCCCAATTAACTTAGCACGGAGAAACCAGAGCGGTATCCAAAGATGCCGGAGATTTGCACAACTTCATCAACACCGTGGAACTGAATGACCTGTTTCGTTTCATGAAAGCCCAGATGGAGGAAATGATCACGAACACTTTTGAGACTCAAACACCAGTCAATGGACTCCTGACTTATAAATTCATTTTGTCATATGGAAATGGAGAATTCGTAGGAATTGAATATCAGATCGACCAGTTAGGCTAATAGTCCTAGTCGGATTTCCAACTTAATATTTATTACTTTTTCAATTACGGAAATGATATAGCAATTGTACGAAAACGGAAAAAGACAAAGACATGCAATGTGCCATCTGCTACCTATATAGGTCACACACCTTCACTAACTGACTTTGAAACCATACATTTAATTAAATTATGACCCGTTTAACTATACTTAAATTTATAATTTAAACTTTTAAATTATAATTTATTTAAGCTTAGCTCTAATGTATAAATTAAAATATGTTTGTCTCAACTTATTTTAATTAATTTTAAGCTATAACTTACTCTAAAGCTAACCCCCGGTATACAAAATGTGTATTATGCTTAGTTGTTAAGAAAATTTAAGAAAATGAAAGGGGACTTGGATTTCTAACTGATAAGGAGAGGAAAAACCTCCTACTCTGTCAAAATCCAAATGGGGAATCAAAGCAGCCAGACAGAAAAAAGAGAAGTACTTAGAATTGAGGATAATACATGTTTTTCTCTTGCTAGGTTTCCAGGAATATATCAAAGCAAAAAATCAAGCAAACTGGATTTTCTAGCATTTTCTACAGTAGTATATATGTGTATGTTTTCTCATTATGTTCACTCAAATACGATCTTAGATTGAAAAAATGGCAGCAAAAAAAAAAAAAAAAAAAAGTCAATTTTACTTCAACCTATTGTTTACTTTCTTATAGTTTTCCTGGAGTTTCTAAGCAACCAAACAAATAAATTCCCACAACAAAGACACCAGAAAACCAAAAATAGAGAATTCAATGCACAGAGCAAATTCCTAAACATCAAAGTGATTGAACAAAAATCATATAGCAAATTGCAAAAAGAAGTCTCTAAATCTCTAAAACATAAACGAGAGAGAGTGTGAGTAGAAACAACATCTTCTTCTTCAAGCAAAACTTCAGCATTCGGTGAAACTAGAGGTCCAAAAATCAAACAAAACACACGGATTGACGTCGACGACCGACGACAACGGAGTCAAATGAAGAATCGATTGAAACAATGAATAGCACCAATGGTAACGGCGACGATGATAGTTGTAAGTGGCGGCCGCGAAGGCCGAAACAGCAGTGGCCATTCAAAAAGAGTGAAGAGAGTATGGTCTATATAAGGGTAGCGTGTAATTTTCTAGAAAAAGTGGGATAGTTTTGGAAATATAAGAAAAAATGAAAGAAAACAAATTAAGTTAATAATCTACATTAATTTAGCTTACAATTTATTAACTTTTTCACTTGTTTAAGTCACTAGTTTATTTCAATCGGTTGAGCCAAATTGGATATAGAACAAGAATACTAAAACCATACTCAATTGGCTTTTTGTATCATTTGAAGCACGTGTTGTTGTGGAGTTTTTATTTGGCATTTTATAATTAGCCACAAGATTCGATGGTATGTACAAAGGAGGGGTCATGTAAAAGGAGTTGGCTTTAATTTCACTAACACTTCAACAATATAAAAATGAGAATTGACTGAAAGATGAGATTTTGCAAAAACAGTGAATGACTGTTGGCTTGAATGGCCAAAACTTTATTTTCTTTAGCTTATAAATAGAGTTGAGAACTGAGAAAACTAAATTAAGCAAATAAAAATTCAAGTTAAAGTTAACAGAATGAGGAGCCAATCCTCAGTGTTAGTCTTTTGGGGATTTTTGTTGCTCATTGGGTACTCTCCATTTTACACTATTCATGCCCATGTTCACTACTATGACTTCATTGTAAGTTCTTTTCATTTTCCTTTTGTTGAAATAAATTAAAACAAATGAACATGAGTTTTCTAATTTCATAAAAATAAATTTAGGCTGTATAGGTTGTGATAGTCCGGATGTTTATTCTATGCTCTGGTTAGAAGTAGATTTCTTTGATCTGATTTGCTCTGAACAATCCTCTTAATGTGGTTTATGTGTTGTTATCTGTGTTGCGGTATAACTGTTCAATTTATTGTCATGTTCACTTCCGGTTTCTGCAGTAAACTGTTATCTATTTTGGGCTTAGTATTATAGTGCATGTTGTATACCTAAAGTATGCCCTTGTATAAGTGTAATCGTTTTTGTTAATATAGTTACTTTTTAACCCAAAAAAAAGATTCCGTACAATAAAAAAAAATTATTTTCTAACTCATGCTTATAAATTTAAATCAAATTTGAAAACTTGAAATCTTAACGTAAGACCCTTAGTGGAGTAGAGATTCCGTGAAGAATTTTTTTCAACAATTAAAGACGGATTAAATTTTGTTAAATATTTTTAATCATTGAAATGTCATTTTTAATCATTGAATTTTTGTGAAGCTTCTCAAATAACTTATTGTTGAAATATAAAAAAATGAATAACCTACTTTCTTTTATAGTAGATCAAATAAAGATGTTACACACATATTCTCATGCCAATTCGATTAATAAGTTAGTTTTTTTCCTATATGTTTGTATAATATTGATTGTTACAATTTATGAAGGTGAAAGAGAAAAACTATACAAGGTTGTGTGGTACAAAGAGTATGCTGGTAGTAAACGACAGTTTCCCAGGGCCGGTGATACGTGTTCACAAAGGGGACACGCTTTATGTCAACGTTTATAATCAAGGCGACTATGGTCTCACTATTCACTGGTACTTTCTATCTGTCTGTAAAATTTCACAACGCAGAGTTATTTTTCTCACATTGATGTTGTAGGGTTGAATAAATATATTAAGAAGTTTAATTAATGTGTTTTTCTAGAGTTCAATAAATATGTGGTTCAACAAATTTTGGAGGATTAAATCTATCTTTCGATCATACTGACATAAGATGATTTAAGAATATTTTTTACGCATTATCTCTATACTGCAAACGCGTAAATATGTTTAGAAATTCAATTAATTTTTTTAAATTATCTCTTTACTGCAAACGTGTTTAGTCTGTCCATTTCTTCAACGGACGGACTAGGTAACATGACCTCTCCTCTTTGTGAGAACAGTAGATGATTTCAGTCTCTACATATATAGATGTAGGGGATAGAAAATCAATAAAGATGGAAATCGAAATTATTGATATGAATGTGAATGTTAAATATTAATAATATGGTGTGACATATTAATAGGCATGGAGTGAAGCAACCAAGAAATCCATGGTATGATGGTCCAGAATACATAACACAATGTCCAATAAAAGAAGGAACAAATTTCACGTATGAAGTTATATTTTCTAAGGAAGAAGGAACTCTTTGGTGGCATGCTCATAGTGACTGGACTCGTGCAAGTGTCCATGGTGCCATTGTCATATTGCCTGCTGTTGGATCTACTTTCCCTTTCCCTAAGTCTGATGAAGAAGAGATCTTAGTACTTGGTAATTAATTTCACAGTTTCTTTTTATTTATTAATTTATTACACTCTCCTAAATTTTTTGTGAATCTATCATTTCAATTGGTATAGAGCATCCAATATTTATAGATTTTATAAAAAATATTAAATTATATTTTAATATATACATATATAGCTGCTTCAAGTTTTAGAGTATTTATAATACATTTAACCTAATAAAATTACATTTGATTTTTCTTTTACATTTTCACATGCAACTAATACATTTTAAAATATCTTATCTTAATAAATTTAAGTTATACAATTGATTATATTATAAAAAACTTAATACAATTTAACAAATGATGATGTAAAACATGAGTGAAAATAAAAAAGTTATATAAAATGTTACTGAATAATTATATAAAGTATTATTCAATAAAAAATTATTTCTGATACAATTTGACTGTTAGGAATAACTAACTCTCTAGTTGATTATTCTTGGCAGCAAGCTAGCTAAGTATATTTGAGTCACATCTACAATTTAAATGACTAGAAATTTGAAATGTAGATGGACTTCAATTTTGAATGTACAGTTTTATTTTTAAAATGATTTGGTCGTTAGGTGGGAAATTTGCTAATTAGATTTATTGAAAAACTGCAACATACGATCAATTTTTCAGTTCAAACTAAAAAACTGACGGGAATTTAAAAAAAAAATAGTCGGAGTAATGTTAGTAGTAATTTGTTTACATATGTATAATTTTTATAAATAAATTATTTACTCTGTTATTTTAAAAAAAATTGAGTTTAAACTAAAAGGTTGACTTTTCTTGTCATTTCCTTACATTTTAATTTTTAAGAATTTTTTATCTTGCATAATATTTAAGAACTTTTCATTCTACGAATTGTGCATTTTTATTCAGTATGTTATAGCTGATAAAGCCAACCACTATTAATTAATTAATTAATCATAATGCAAGTAACAAATTTATACAGTATTTTTAATTTTGAAACTTTTAGGATATTGATTATATAGTATATGAGTGTACAAAATGCAGGGTCATGGTATAGTGGAGACCTAAAGGAATTAATAGATGAGGCTATGGAAGCTGGAAGCGATTTGCCCCACTCAGTTGCTTACACCATTAATGGCCAGCCTGGAGATTTTTGTAACTGCTCTCAAGGTCATATATTTTTTTTAATTGTATAAAAATGTTTCAAATAAAAGCAGTTCAAAATATGGTTTCTAATAAGCTGCTCAAAGTCACCAAACATATATAAAACCATTAACCAAACCTAATTAATCTCGATTATCATCTAGCAGATACTACGTATCGTTGGCGTGTACATTATGGAAAAACGTATCTTCTTCGCATAGTAAACGCGGTCGTAAATGCGGAACTATTTTTCGCAATAGCGCAACACAATGTAACAGTTGTAGGGATGGATGGAGCATACCTAAAACCCTTCCATACAAGTTACATAATGATAAGCACAGGCCAAACAATTGATGTTTTGGTCACAGCAAAATCTCCTGGTCACTATTACATGGCTGCTAGACAATTTTACACTGTGGACCAAACAATCATAGCATATGATCATGTAAATGCCACATCAATTTTAGAGTACACAGGCAACTACTCTATTAATTCCTGTCCTGAGTTTCCAAGCAACCTTCCTTGGTATACTGATTATGAGGCAGCACAAAAATTTTCAAGCAGTCTTAGGAGCTTAGCAAATGCTGATCATCCTGTGAATGTTCCATTGGATATTAGTACTAGAATGTTTATAACAGTTTCCATGAATAGCATATATTGTCGGAACGAGTCGTGTTCTGGTGTGGGAGGAAATAAACTCGGATCGAGCTTGAATAACATTAGCTGGACGAATCCGATGACGACCGACGTATTGCTCGCCTATTACAGGTTCTCCTCTTGCCTTTCGATTAAAAACGTTACTTGCTAAATCTACAAACTAAATTTTTTTCATTATCGGTGTTTACGATAGGAACATGAGCGGTGTTTACGAGTCAGATTTCCCGGACCTTCCGCCTTCATTCTACAATTTTACGGGGGACCATCTTCCAGATAATATAACATTTACAGTACAAGGAAGAAAAGTGAAGGTGTTGAACTATAATGAAACAATAGAGATAATATTTCAAGGGACTAATGTAGATGGGGGAGCTGTTAATCATCCTATGCATATGCATGGTTATAGCTTTTACGTAGTTGGGTTTGGTTCTGGCAATTTCGACAATCAATCTGATCCCAAATTCTTCAATTTGGTTGATCCACCTGAAGTTACCACCTTTGCAATTCCAAGAAAAGGTTGGATTGCCATCAGATTTACAGCAAATAATCCTGGTATGTTCTTTTAAAATTTTATAAAATTTATTGCATTCTTTTTAATATCAAATTCAATGATAAAAGTTTATGGTGCAGTCAAAAGTTTAAGTTCGATTTTCACAAAAAAAAAAGCTACAAGAAGTATATAATACGTTTTATTTTGTAAATTTGAAACATTTTTTAGAATTAAATTTTCAGAAAAGAAAATCTTTTGATCCCAACTTATGCTAGCACTAGTTTCTTTATATATCTTAGGGAAAATTACACTTTACATTCTCAAATTATAATCAATAGACACTTTAAACTATAAACTTTAAAACGTTAGTGTTTAAACCCTCAACTAGCTGAAATTCATAATTTTAACCATAGATATAACTCTGTTTACTGCAAGTTAGTTCTTGATTATATTATCTCTAATAGATAAAACGATATCGTCTTAATTAGGAAAAACGACGCCGTTTTGTTAAAAAACTAGAGTGGAATAGAGGTAATTAATATATAAGGTAAAAATTATAAATTTCAGATAATTTAAAGTTTAAACTGTAACATTTTAAAGTTTTCGGTTTTAAGTGTTTATTAGTGATAGTTTAACAAGTGTAAATTTCCCTATATCTTATTTTGTTCCAATTTGATTGTGTATTAATATTCTAATTTCTAACTTATTTATAATAGTAAACGTTCAGTAATATTTGGAAACCGATAAAATCGTAATTTTGTATTTGAATTCAGTTCTCTTTAATTTCATCTCTCTAATTATAGCCCACATTTTCTTGAGGAGAAATGTGTCGTTTTAGTTTGATCTTAATCTAGAAAAAGTAATTTTAAACACTATTTCGTATCACATTTTCGACATATAAAGAATTTCTAAAAAATATCAAAAAAATATAAAAAATTAATTGAGGTTTAAAATTGCTTTTAAAAGTTTCTAGAAGAATTATACAAAAACAATTCTTGACTGTTACTAGCAAACATGTTTGTAGATATTAATTTTCTTCGAAAAGCCACTAATAAAATTGGACTAAATATATTGTTTTAAAATTTTCTATAAACTCGTCCTAGCGGATAGCCCTTTTGTAGATTGCTTTAGAGTATGTATGTTCTACTTTCTAACTAAATTGGTAAATGCAATGCAGGTGTATGGTTTTGGCACTGTCACTTGGACAGGCACATGTCATGGGGTATGGACACTGTATTTATAGTGAAGAATGGAAGTACAGCTGAGACAAGTATGCGTCAAGCCCCTCCTTATATGCCTTCCTGCCATGATTCTTCCAAATCTTGGCTCCACATTATCAATGAAGAACATGATGTTATAATTAATGATGAATTGATGAAATGATTAATGTTTTATTTCTCATATTTATTATATTTATTTTACATGTAGAAGCACCTTAATTGATGAACATTATAGTATAGGTAGTGAATTGTATCTAATGTGTGTAATGTTAACATACAGTAAAAAAAGAGATTCGTTAGCGTTATAAATAATATATTATTATGACCAGTGTTCTTAACCCAAGTGGCTATATGGAGGATTCTTATATGGAGGATTCTATAGCTAATGCCTAATAGGTAAATGAAGAGAGGTTTTGGAGCTCATGTACTATAGTATTCTGACCAGTACTAATTCGCACATCCGTAGAAGATGTAACTGACCGCTCATGGTCACCTAATAAAAATTAACACACATTCACATTTATTTATATGATGATAATTTGATAGTTTATGAGACACGTACAAGTTAAAATGAACTTCACAAGTACTAAACTGCACTTTCATAGTAGATGTAATTGATGACATATGGTCATCTCATCACAACTAACATACGTTCACGTTCACGTTCACATTCATATACATTTCACCTAGTGGGCAGATAATAATCCTAAGTGCCAACCTTATTCACTTATTCATATGTACTATACATATATAATTTCAGAGTATACTCATAATATAGTAATGTGACAGGAAAAAAATATTACCGTGTTTGTTTTATGAAATATTGAATTCTAAACATTATTAGAATAATGACATTATTGCAAAAAAAAAAAGTAATGTCATTACCCTTTAAACTGAGAGAACTGTGCCATTAATACATTGTGAGGATGTTATATTAATTTTCTTTGAACTTTTTATTCAAAAATTCATTGTATAGTATTTTAAAGCATATTAAATTATGGACTAAATAATATTAATATAATATAAAATACAAAAATACGAGAATATATAATATACTATGTTGCTTATAATATTGTATGTTAGGTCATTGTATTATTTTAATTATTTATTAATTATATTGATAAGTATATAATAATGATTTTGTTATCAAATATATAATAATGCTTTTGTTATTCATAATATATTTTTATATTTCTAGAAATATATATATATATATATATATATAAATATAAACATAATAATTATATAAAACATTTATAATATTAAAATATTATAGTTCACAATGTTACATATCTACAAGTCACAAAATTGCATCATGAACAATGATGTAACCATTATTTTTAGCTTTCGTTGGTAAATTATGGTTCAAACAATATTCTAAACATTTGGGTCAGATAAAGACATGTGAAGATGCTAAAGTTAATCGAGAAGAGTAACTAAAGGAAACAATAACTTAATCGATAAGAGTTACTAAAAGAAAGGCATTATACAGTCACATTGAATAATAATTTCAGATTTAATATTATCTAACTACGGATATGCCATAATTCAAACACATCAAGCTTGCAACTAAAGATGATAACATCCCTTTGGTTATGTACAATCTTTCGGGAATAGTGCAGTTTACCCTAAACAAAAGGATTGAAAACGCCCATGACGGGATTTGGCAATGGAAAACAACGAGGATGTGGAGATGACGGAGAAGACGACGGGAATGCCTTCCCGATACACCTTAGCTCGCAATGTTCGTGTGGCTTCATGTGCCTCGCGGCGTGGCATTCCAAATGCGGCCGCGGAAGATAGATAAAGACGACGGGACTATGGCAAGGTAGACAATGGGGATGTGGAAGACGATGTTGGTCTGGAAGACGACGGGGAGATGGTGCTAGGAGACGAAAATGGTGGGGTTATAAGGTGGGTTAATGCTTGGAGGAGTGGCCAACTAGAATTTTTTAATTATAAAGGGTCACGATGATGACGCGCCTCTAGGTCCCGTCAGATTTGAGAGGTATTAAATACAACTAGCTATTTATCACTACAAGAATATTCGTTTACCGCCGTAATTAGAGTCTACAGTCACGATTAAGGAGTCGTCGGGATCGCCATCATTAAAATTGAATCACCGACGATTTTAACAACCGTCAAGAACGTCATGACAGAGACTCTAAAGTGACGGTTATTTTGTCTCACACCGTCGCTAAATAAGATCTACCACGACGGTTTCTTGCGACTATTTTATAACCGTCTCAATTACTATATAACGACGGTTCTCGAACCAATGCCAAATAAGGAGTATAAATGCGACTGTTTTAGAACCGTCGCTAATTTGTCATCGGTCAATTTTTTACGACGATTCTTAAACCGTTGCAAAAAGCACTGCTTTCACAGTCTCCTTCCTATTTTTACTTATTCCCAAAAATTCTTGCATATTAACACAATTTTAATATGGTATATATTATTTCCACAATAGTGAGAGTAGTATCATTCTATATATTTACAGAGCGCATAATTATAAAACATTAAATCATTAATTAGATATCTAAAATATAATATATTATCAATACAAATTATCCAATGAGTTCAAATTATGAAAATTTGAAATAACAAAATATATCATAAGTATTAAATAAAGTTAAACAACAAAAGGCTACCCTAGTCTTTACGAGAGTCTTGCATAAATTTCATAATTAAACTTAGCTGAGAGCGTATTTCTGAACATTCAGCCTACACCTAGTCATATTTCTCACGCATCTCTGAACATTCAATCTCTAACTGAGGTGCTCGTGCGCATTGAGCCTCCAACTCTGCTACTCGTGCACCTTGGGATTCTAGCTCAGTTGATAAACGGGTAGAATCTTGCGTGGACTATTCCCCACGATAATGAGAGAACACTTGAGATGGAGTTACCCCGAGTCCTAATGAACGCACTCGTCCAGGATGCTCTGGACCTAATACTTGTGAGAGCACGTCGTTTGGTGAAATTGAATCATAATCACCATCTGGAAGTTGACCCATGCGCTCTTTAAGTTTCACCTATTATACAAAATTAAGACTTAGTATGAGTAACATGTAATTACTATTTAAAAACTTGGTATTAATATTACAACTTATACTTACTACAACGTTTGTAGTCTTTTCATTTACATAAGTTTCATCTTTCCATTCATGTGAGGCTACAAATCGCTCTGTCATTGAGGGCTCTCTTTGAAACTCTTTTGTCTATAAAATGAGAACATGTGATTAATACTAAAAATAAAACTGATTAAAATAATTATAAAGTTTAGAATTTACCATTTCTGCTCTTTTCGTTGGTATCCTGGTACATCCCAACATGTGAGAGTGTTTTAGTTTGCTCCATGATCTTCTGTTACTTGCAGATCGCTTCTATATTTATGAAAGATAGATAAAAGTTATTTATTTCACATACAATTAATCATAAATGTATAGTAAAAAATCATATATTTTCTTCTTCTGAGTATCATTTATGAATTATCACAACAAATCTCTCTTTGAAATAGCATCATTCCAATGTTCTAATGCCTCTTCCTCCGTTTCATATCCCACCATACATTCATTTTTTATTCTGCTCTTCTCATCCTTCCATCTTGCATTTAAGGATGTCGAAACATATGTTTTATGACTGTCGCAACGTGCGTGCGACGCGGAGCAGCGATTAAAAAATTCATTATTTTAAGGAAAAAAGAAATTTGAAGTCGCCACCAATCATTTTAGGGTGCGATTGGTCACCCAATGTTAAGATGAAAATTTTTTGTCTACGAAAACTCAAAGTTGGTTCGGGAGTCGTTTGTGTGTGGGGAAGGTATTAGCACCCCACAACGCCCATTATAAAATGGTTACCAAATTTAATCAAATGCTATCCAATTTTTTTATTTTAAGGCAAAGATTAAAGAGATTCATTTTTTAATGTCTCATTTGACGCACTTTGTATCATAGAATGAAAAAAATGAATTACTTTTAACGGGTAGTTCAAAGACCATTGAAAAATTATTTTTTTGTATTCTTATATCTTTTTAAATCAAAACATTATTAGAGTTATTTTCGGTATCCCAAGAATAACTCCTCACCTCAGTAGTTCGAAAAGTTTGGTATCCCAAAAATCTCAAAGTCCATCGTCGGCTTTGTTTAGTGATAATTTAATAATGAAAGTAACAAAATCTAAATCTAATTATTAAGATTATAATCCACACATACATGAACATTAATTATAATAATAAGGGAATAATGTAAGAATCGCATTATAAGCATGACGATGTAAATTATAGAAAACATAAAATGTTGAGATTATATAAAACATGCATAAAAAAACAACACTGCAAGAATAAAGTAAAAACCATATTATGTAATAAATGAAAGAAAAAAAATTATATATATAAAGCTTGCAGCTCTTGCTGCAACAAAGGAAAACCATATTATGTAATAAATGAAAAGCTTCCTCTATTGTGCAACTGAGGAAGTCCCTCTTTTTTTTTATATAATATAATATATTATAATATAATATATTATAATATAATATAATTGTAATAATAATAATATTATTAAATAAATAAATTGAAAGAAAAATGATGAAAAATAAACAATAATATGTCTATTTTTTCTACTACTTAGTCTACCAATTACCATTTTTTTTTCTTCCCTCATTAGTCATTGCTAATCAAATAGCAAAGGGGATGATCATGGATGATAATTAGTTCAAACAAATGTCACAAAATGATGAACATAATATTTTAAAAAGAAAAGACTTGTAAACTTTTCTTTATTATGTCGTCTAGCAACGGTACCACGAAACAAAATATTATGCCGTCTAGCAACGGCACCACAAAAGCTTGTAAACTTTTCTTTATTAGCACCGATGACCTGACCATGGGCATTGAAAGCCATATGTATTCTATCCTTGCCTGATCTGGCCTATATAGATGCCAACTGCGTTCGTCCTCGCGTAAGCCGCTAAGATGGTTCCATTTAATAAAATATTGAAATACCGCAACGATCACATACTTGGTCTTTTTCTTTTTCTTTTCAATGCAACATACTATCATTAGGGCACGCATCTATTCTGACATACCCAAATTTTAACTTCCGAATCAATTTCTTTGCTTCATAAAATGTATTTGAAAGTTGAACACTCTTAGGAAATGCTCTATTCAACAATTCAAGAAGGTAAGTATATGATTTGTTACTCAATCCATCAAGACATTTAATGTGATATAGGTTCACAATAAATGACAATTGTGAGAATTCTTCATATCCGGCATATAGTGGTTGATTATTATCTTTAACCAAATTGTAAAATCCCTTAACATCAGAATCATCCCTAAATTTCCTCATTTTTCATCTAATTAGCAACTGATTGTTGTGATGGAATAGAGTTTGAACCATGTTCATTGTTCAATAAATTATCAAATGCATCATGCAACAAATCATGCATATCATTATCATCCTCTCGACATGATAATTGTGTTTCTACATGTGCCTTATTATTAACAATGACTTCAAATGACGTACAAATTCTGAATGAAGTAGTCACCACTGAATTCCCGTGAAAAATACCAACATGTATAACCACTTATAATCCCATTACATATCTGGTGTTCACGGATGACATCTCTACTCTTACAATAACAATGAACACACCGATAACAAGGACATGATATATATCCATCACTCGATCCTCTCTCAAAGGTAAAGTCCAGAAATTGATATACACCATCATAATATGCCTTACTAAATCTTAGTTTTATCATCCAACTCTTATCCAGCTTTCAAAGCTTAAAGAAGACCATACAAATGGAGATATGCATGACAAAACTCATTACTAAAATTTTATAAAATAAAAATTTATGAACTAACCAGATTATGATCCATCAGATCCCAAAGAACCATAGATCTAAAGCTAGTTGGTCTCTATATACTGTTTCCCCCTCCTTTTAATAGGTGTTAGCAAAATATTTTAAAAACAAACTGAACAAACAAACAGATCACGAGAACAACTAGAACTAAATTTCTCAATGCCTATAGCTAAACATATTTCTTGAGCTAGTAAGGTTAAAATGATACAAATTAACACATGAAAATGGTCTTGATTTTCATGAATGAAATTGAACCACATAAACCAACAACATTATCATAAAAACAACCAAAATTAAAACCAAACCAAATCAGATCCCAAAGAACCATAGATCCAAACTAAAAGCAACATTGTCAGATAATAATACCGACAAAAAAACTCAATAAGAACAACCATAACCAAAACAAAATAATCCCAACATAATCATAAAATGCTCTCTCTAAGGCCAACATAAAATCGAAATCAACTAAAATTCGAAACGAAAACAACTAAAATTCACAAATCTTTCCCATCAAATTCACAAATTCAAAAGTATCTCTAAACCCACAAAAATACATAGCAAAAACAACTAAAATTCACAAATCTTTCCCATCAAACTTATCATAACAGAACAACACAGATAATCAAATAGGAAAACTGAAACTTACCGACCAAGAATTTAGTAGGAAACCCACGTACAGAACGGGCTGGGCGGGGAGGAGGACACGGGCTGAGCTACGACTGAGCTATCTATGTCCGGGCTGAGATTGCTTGTCGAAGTTCACGAAAGATGAGGACCACGGGCTGAGCTATGGCGAGGAGATCGCTGGTGCAGGGGAAAATGGCGAAAATGGTGCAAGGGAAAATGGGGAAGAAGGCAAAATGGGGAAGAAGGGTTTCTAGCTAGGCACGAGTTAAAAGTAATTTAGGGTTATCTATTGCTATGATTTTTAAAAACTGTAGCAATAGACACATATCCCGACTGTTCGTGTGAACCGTTTCTCTTTCGATTGCGACGGTTCAATTAAACCGTCAACATATCTTAGGTTTTTCTTGTAGTGTGTGACCCGTCATATTTAAGCATTAACGACCATCATTTTTAGACACTTTTTAGGTTAATTTACTGCGACAGGTTTTACAAACCCCGTCGTATTCGTGATTGTCAAACACGAGGCACTGTCTGCAATTGTCACTTTTGATAGAATTACTATGGTTGCTCTACGCACCATTGTTTCAACTTGTTCAACCATGATGGTGGTTGCAGCACCCGTTGTATTCGTGTTACAAAAATCCGCGTTGAATTATCTCAGAACCGTCATACCAATTTTTGCACCACTGCCGTGGAAAAGTAAAATCTGTAATTTGTCAGTGAGTATGGGCCTATAAGGAATATAACTCAAGTTTTATAAACTGAACTTATGTATTTGTTGCTTGATTCAACCTAAATATTTCCTGAAGATTATTTGCTTTCATTAAACTGAATTTAAAAAACTTGTTCTAGGTTGTTTAATGGAAAAAGTTTAAGTAAAACCCTATTTTACTCAATGACAACGTAAGGAAGGATCAAGATAATCGAGCTTGTGATTATCTTAAGATTTTTATTTTTGAAAAATTGAGAAAGTTGTTGCTGATTATTGATTATTGTAATATGTCTAAATGTGGAGAATAATTCTTTAACCATATTTCTCATCATACTTTTAAATCTCATTAAATCCATCTTTTGTCAAATTTCAGTTTTTCAATTTTGTTTTCTTTTACTTTATTTACATATCAAACCATTTTCAAACATCTTATTTTTTGTACGCGTATTGTTTAGCGTTTAACTAGTGTGTGTACAAGCTTCTATCTATTTTTATTGAGTCCAAATATGATTTTTAATCTTATTTTAATTTATGATCAGTATAAAGTCTTGTGTTTATCTCATATTAATAACTTCTAATTAGAAACAAACTCTGGTAGGAATAACATTTGCTTGTTACCGTACTTAATAATAATAATAATTATATTTATTACAAGGATTTAGATTATATGCTTTGGTGCTTACCAACTACCTCATCGTCCACCCTGTCCGTAAACTACTGGAAGAAGGTTGTAAAAGAACCCATCTGGCTCTGGGGTTTTAGAACGGTTCATATCAAATAAAGCATTGCAACTTACCACCTCCGAAACCTACCAATCTATAAGACTTTGCTCCTCCACCGGATTCGTACGACCTGGTCCATCTAATGAATCACATAAACAAACAATATCTGGTCCAGAAAAGGAATATAGAAAAAGTGTGACAAAAGGAAATTGTAACCATATCACCTAATTTGTCTTGTAAACTGTATTTCAACCAAAATTTGAATACCTAGTGTGAACCAACAAAATAAATGAATAAAAGAAAGAAAGGCGTCATCTAACAGCTCAACATGCAATAATCCAGAGAGAAATATCACCTGCCTATTTCTTTTGAATCAAAATTGACCCAAAAACAATGATATAAAATACTGAAGAAATGATTAAATGAAGAAATAACACACAGATAGCCGCCAAGGGTTATTCAATAGTGATATGGATTAAAGTTCTGACAACTCTATTTTCCATTTACATCGCTCAAGCGTAA
Organism: Datisca glomerata; assembly: GCA_003255025.1. Taxonomy (NCBI): domain Eukaryota; kingdom Viridiplantae; phylum Streptophyta; class Magnoliopsida; order Cucurbitales; family Datiscaceae; genus Datisca; species Datisca glomerata. Next base: position 467,854 of record QANY01012956.1, read on the forward strand.
GTTCATTCTCATAACTTCATTATAAAAATAATAAACCTTGCTTACTTTTTTTGGGATTTTTTTAGTTTTTTATTTATAGTAAGGTAAAGTAATTAGTATTTAAATTGAAGAAGAATATTAAGAATATATTACTTTTAGAAGAAAAAAAATTAAAAAATAGTCACTGTAGTTCTTAAAAAAATGGGGTGAAAATTGTTTCCTTTACATTAGTAAATTTAGGGTCTAATATCTTAGAGGGAAGCACCTGTGCTAGCAGTGGTGGACATGTCGGTTTGAGTAATGTAAATATTGGTGAAAATCTAATGCCCCTAAAACTTAAAGATTCTTCCGTAAGGTTTGTCCATGAGGATGAATCAGGGCCTAATATTTTATATATAAAATATATTACATTTATGACAGTTATTTATTAAATATAAGTGATTCGGTTCGATCTAGATCCCTCAATCTAGTCGATCCGAACTGAACTATTAAATGTAATTTTTGTTACATAAACTGAGCCGAACGGTTGAAAGGTTCAGAACCGAATCGAACCGTAAAAAAACAGTTCGGTTTATCGGTTCACCGCATAACCACAAACAAAATCTAAAAAAAGAAAAGGTTTAGAGAATTTTGAACAAATTCTAAAAGAAAATTCAGTAGCAAATCTCATTCGTGGCAAATATCGACGACAAGGAGCGGGGCAAGGGAATCGTGGTCGCATTCGTGGTAAGGCCGAGCACTGGCTTGCTAAAGCTCCGGAAGGAGAGGTGGAGTTAAAGAGAAAGAAGGCGAGCCTAGAGCCAGGGCTGGAATCGATCTCAGGCAAGATTGAAAGGCGAATGAAGTTGAGGAGGAGGAGATTGTGGTAGAAGGATACATGAAGAGACGCATAAAATGGTAGCAGGATGGAGGGAGAGAAGCGTACCAGCCACCAGGGAGGGAGGGAGAAAGAAAGCGCAGAGAGCGAGAGATGAAATAGAGAAAGAGACGGCGCTAGAAATAAAATGAATGATTTTAGGGTTTTGAGTGCAGGGTAATATTTAGTAGGGAAAAGTTTTTATTTTTGACCTTTTTTTATTTTTGATCCATTGATTTTTCAAGTGTGACCCCATTAAATTTCTCATTTTAATCTTTTATTTTCAGTTTTAACCTGAATATTTTTTATTTTAAGCCCTTATATAAAAAACCCTAAAATCCCAATAATCCCCCAATATCCCACCCCTCCTCGAGTCCTTAAATTCCTCCCAAATGTCACCCTCCTCCCCTCCTCCCCGACGGCGACGAGGTCCCCCAAATTCCCTCAAATCTCATTCAAATTCCAGAAATCTCTCTCTGCCCATTTCCCAGGATTCTCTTTCTCAGGAAAACCCAGCTTGGAATTATCATGGAGGTAGCTGAAGGTCAGCTCTTGTGAGTTCAAATTCCTGATTTTCGAGGATTTTGCTTGGAATCCAGTAGAACCCATCTTCGATTCTTCTAAGAAAATCGATGCCTTTCTCAGAGAAACTAGTTTTCTCATCTGTGTTCCCCCACGTTCTGTAATTTCCTTTACATCTTCTCTTTTTTGTTTCTGTTTTGTTCGTGAATATGTGTGATTGTGTGCACATTATTAGAAAAGTGAATTTCCATGGGTTTAGGTTGTCTTTTTTTTTTTGTGAATTATTGAGAAAGGTGAATTTTTAGAGGATGCATGAGAGCTAGAAAGGGAATGAATATATGGTAGTTGTTAGTTAGACTCTGATTAATCTCTATTTAATCTCTGTATAAGAATTGAGAAAAGTGAATTTATGGTAATTGTTAGTTAGAATGTGAATAATCACTCATGTAACTATATCTACGCCACTACTTTTTCTCCTGAAGATACTTATTTCTTTTTTCTCTTAACTGTGCAGCTTGTTTTGGTTTGTCACTTTTTATTAACAACAGCATATTTTTATTTCAAACAAATGAGTAATACTCTCATGTACAAAGTTCTAGAGTGAAGTAATATTACAAGAAAAAATATGCAGCTCAAAATGTTCTCTGACCATTACTATTGTTTCCTCTAAACTCAACAATTTTCCTTGATATCCTAAGCAAAAATTCAGCAGTGTCCACTCATGACACTGCCTAGAATTTAACCAAACTGTGGCAGAGAAATAGTCTGCTTCCACCACAATTCCCCTCCCTCCATTGGTAACAACAAGATCCAAATACTCATTAATGGTGAGGAGTTTCTTACTACAACTAGCATCTAGCTTGATGTTGCTCATGGATGTTTTAACCGTACAAATACCAATACCAAGTAATTTTATATTCAAATGAGTTCTAACTGATCCAACCAAACCACTCTCAAGAAGATTAAGATTAATCTCTAAAATTCATCTAACTTGAGAGAAAATCCTTCTTATAAATGGTTCAAAAACCTAATCTGAGGAAAATCTTTGATCTGTAAACATATTGGACAACGATCAAATGTGATTTCCAACGAACCATAATTTCACTATATCCCTCAAGCTATCAAGCAGTAATGAGTTTCCAACGAACTATAATTTCACCAGCTTATCAACATGAGGAAGTGAGTCATCAATATCAATGACTGAATAAAAAATGCCACAAGCCTCTTCCATCAAGAATGAAACAACAACTCCCGGATTGCTATTCTCTTCACATATCAAGATTCTACCGAAATCCTTTTAAAAATAAAAGGCTAGAGAGTGAGAAAAATATTTTTTTCAAAGACTAAAAAAATAAAAAAGAGGGCACAAGGACTAAAAGAAAAAATGTGAGACCCCTAATTTTACCTATAAATATGAAAGGGGTCTTCACTTAAAGGAGGGATTGGAAAGTGAGAAAGAGAGGTGATTTTAGATAGGGAAAGAGAAATCTTGAGAGAGAAGGATAGGATATCTTTTAGTGAAAAAGTGTGTGAGAAAATAGGATAGACTTTCTAATAGAGAAAGTGAGTTTATACTTCTATTTATCTTTCATCTTCTTCCATTCATTTTCTTAAGATAGTTTAAATTTCTTGCACTTTAGCTTATAATATATTTTGTTTATTATTTTTCATCATCTCTCTTTTCATACTCATGTAGTTGATATTTTTTGTTTCTTTTTCCATACATAAATTGTTTGTTTCTTCTTTATCATTTCTCCTACTTTTAATCTTAAGTTTTATTGTCATCAAATCAATCAATGAGAATGAGGATAACGTTTTTTAGGGGTGTAAAATTAACTCAATGTGAATCAACAATAAAATGCACATTCTCATACATAAAAATATATAAAATAGAGAGTAAAATCTCTATACAAGATTATGTAAATATTTAAGCTTTGAATTTTTTTAAGTTCTTACAAGTTTTTTTTATTGTTTTCTAAATTTTGTTCATTTTTTTTGTGACACTTATTTGAACTCATCCATGATCATTCCTAACAATGAAGGAAGAAAATAAAAATAGTAATCAGTGAACTAAGTAGTCCAAAATAAAAAGGGTATTTTTATATTTCAAAAAATATTCTATTTTGAAAGTTTATTGATTTTTGGTGATACTTATTTGAATTAGTTACGATCAATGATCATTCATTTGATATTTGATTAACAATGAGAGAAGAAAGGAAAAATGGTAATTACTAGACTATGTAGTAAAATATTATATATTTATGTCAATTATGCATTTACATATGTATATATGTATGTATATATTATTTTAATAAATTAAATATTTTCATAAGTTAATTTATTTAAATATAAATTATTGAATATTTATATTTCTATAATAATATAATTACATTAAAAAAAAAGTTGTTTGATCGAGGGTGTCACCCTCGATCAAACAGAGGGTTTTATCCCCTGCTGCAAACAGAGGGTGTTCCGTTGTTCCCCTCCCTTTTTTTAAATTTTTTTTTATTTATTTTTATTTTATTTTATTAATATACATTAGTTTTTATTTTAAATTTATATTTTTATGCATATTGTTTTCGTATTTCGCACACTATTAATCTTTTTTTTACTATATACATTCTCATACATTTCTAATTTTTCTTTCTCCCATTTTTCTTTATATTTATTGTTCTTCTTATTTCTTATTTATTTATGTATCATTGTCATATTGTCTTGCTTATAATGTGATTCTTATCTCATTCCTTTATTAATAGAGTTAGTATTCATATATGCGTGGATTACAATCTTAACAATTAGACTTAAATTTTGTTAATTTCATTATTTAGTTTTCACTAAAAAAATTTGATGATGGACTTGATTTTTGAGATACCAAATTTTTTGAACTACGAAGGTGAAGAGTTATTTTTGAAATACCAAGAATGACTCCAATAATTTTTTGATTAAAAATATAAAAAAATAAAAATAATTTTTTTCATTAGTCTTTGTACCACCTAATAAAAGTAATTTATTTTGTTCATTTTTATGATACAAATGTACCAATGAGATATTCAATAATGAATTTCTTCAACCTTATTTTTTAAAATACAACTTGAATAGCATTCGATTGAATTTCGTAACCGTTTTAACAATGCATGTTGTGGGGTGCTAATACCTTCCCCGCACACAAATGACTCCCGGCGATTTTTCAATCGTCGCTTCGCGTCGCAAGCACGTTGCGACAACTTAGCAACTCCACTAGGGACCCAATTGGTCTAACCATTTTTAGATCGACAAAGAGTCATGCCAAAATTTTATCATATGCTATCCTTTTGTGTTGCTCTTTGTTTGTTTATTTGATTCATTATTTTTCTTATTCATGCTTATAGTTGTATGTAGTTTGTTTTTATGTTGTATATTTCTTTACATAATTCCTAATTTCACACACATACACTAGCCCCATACACGGGGGTATCATTTAGAATTAGCGAGAATGAGTAATGGTATGCCTTTGTAGAATTGCAGCTCCCGTGCAGGCTCACGAAAGTTCTCACTCAGGTCGACCCTTTTGGGATACTATTTAGGGGCCCTTGTTACTCCATTTGGATAATAGTGTGGACAACATGAGAGCCATTTAAGAGCTTTAGACTCTAACCACATATATCTAGATGACTCTAACACAGGCGAAATGAAAACTCGAAAGGCGCCTATTTGAAACACTCGAAAAGTCCCAACCCCCATCCTCTCATGTCTCTGAGTGAAACACCCAAAATCATTCCTCTGGTGGCCTCTCTTCCTCTCTCAAACTGTTCATGGTTGAGAGTTACATTTGTAAATCTCTCTCATTCTTCTCTATCTCTCTCTTTTAGAAATAAATTAGTGAAATTGCTTTATCTCCTTCTCTAAACTCGAGCGCAATCTTGGATAATCTTCAAATCATCCATAGTTGAGCTCTTCAGATGGTGAAAATCGGTACCTGGAATAGAAAATCAGTAGTAGTTGATATCAACTAAAGGAGCCATCGATTTCCTGTTCATTGCTCACTCTAACTCGGTATTCATCCATATTACTCTCTCTCTAACATTTGTGTCTCCCTCTTTCTATTTCTCTGTATCTCTCTCTCACATTATCTATGTCCATATCTCTATGATACTTTTTGCAAGATTTAAAGATGATTTTGACTCCCATGATAGATTTCAGTTCAATTTTTATATGTTGAAATTATTTATGAAATTTTATTTTCAACTATTGTGATGGATTTTGAAGGCGTTCTACTCAAGGAGGGTACCTACATCAATAAAAGCCTTATGACTCTAGGGACTTCCATTAAGAAGTCGAGTGAAGTTGCTTAGAGTCAAGGGTGGGTGGTACAATTTTTGGCTAAAGGTCACTGATTTGATTTGAAAAAGTCCCTTTATTATGAGATTCTCATAAATAAATCAAGCATTTACTGAAAATTACTTGAAGTTTGTTCCTAATTTTTGTTTATAGAAACATAATGCATATTACTATGCTCTAGTGTCAGTTATTTGAGTCAAATTTGTTCCTAGTTTTCATGGGTGTGGCCAATTAATGGTTAAAGGTGGAATTTTTGTGTTCTTTTAAGGAGAACTCTTCGATTGATTTCAGTTACATAATAGGTAAAGAGCGTGGCTCAGGGGAGAGATGCTTCTTTATGGAGCTTTATCTGCTTTCTCCCTTTCTTCACTAGGCTTCTGCTCATTGGCAATATAAAAGGTGAGTATCAATTGCTTCACTATCCATGATCCAAATTGTCATACTTTCTGTATTAATACCTAATTGTAGGTGGAGTTTGCATTGGCAGGATTTGTTTATACCACATGAAATAGATATTATTGAATGATGTGAGTAATTTTAGGTGGACTTTACATAGCAGAAATAGTTTCTACCCATTGGTTTAGGAAATAGTAGTTCTCTTGCTATTTGTGTTAGTGCTTTTAAACTATAATAGTTCTCATATTTATCATTTTCCTGGCATGTTTTATTACATAAGGATGAGCATTAAAAGTGAGAGGAGAGACTTGCAATCCATCTCTCCCACTTGTTTAGTGTTATCCTTTTTTTTACCCTAACTTTGGCTAATACACATAGAAGCACATTATTTCTGTTACTGCTATATGGTTATTGAAATTTTCTTTTGAATAGATTATATATGACCTAAACTTTCATTTCATGGAAGAATTGAAGAAAATTGAATAGATGACAACCAGATGTCTGAATGCCAATTGTTGAGGAAGGTGTTACAATTTGGAGGTTTTAAATCAGTTATGTCCTTATCCCACATGTATTCATGTTGACTGTTTGAGAGTTTTAACATTGTTTGTAGAGAATATTAAATGACCTTTCTGCGTAGAGAATATCAATTGAGATTAAATTAAGGTGTATTAGAAGCCTAGACATTGGAGGTTAGCATATGATAAGAACTGAGTTTTCCTTATATGTTAAAGGTAGTACATGTAACCGTGATTGAGTATATAACTTATGTAATTTTGCAAATAAATTAATGTTGCAAATAAATGCTTTTTTTACTTTAAAATTTTAAAAGAATATATTTTAAATCTTTTTGGGTATTTGTTTGTCATTGATTAGAATGTTAGTGACATTCTAAGTCAAATGTTGCTTTGAGTTGAAATGTTTTATCATTATTTTTGTAATTTCTTGGTGAAATTGGATTATTGTCTGACTCTTAATTTGAAATGTGTAATTTGATGATAACATATTTATAAATTTATTATTATGGAAGACTCTTTAGGTATCTAGGTTGTACATGTAAAATATATAATCCAGTGGAAGATTCTATAGGTATCTACTTCTTTTGGATCCTTGCATTCACCTGCAAATGAATAGAACATCATATCTACTCTTTTTCTCCAATAATTCATGCCCATTGGATGTACACTACTTTGATGTGTAATCAAGAAAATTATTGCTTTCATCTTCTTCTTTTTTTCCTGTTTGAGTTTCTTCTACATAAATTAAATGACTATAAAAAATGAGATGAGGTTTAGTTCTTTTAACTATTACCTAAGTTATGTAATTCCCCTTTTCGTATAAAAATATAATTGCTTGTATGGGAAGTCAAATATATTTTTCTTGTAATAAAATAAAATATACTGAGTTGAATATGTCAAAAATTGTTGAAGTTGAAAAGATATACCAGCTGACATTCCAAAATCCATCTCATCACGGTTTGCTATCTGAGTTCGTTGATGGTATGTATTTCTTTGTTTTCTGTCTTGTTTTATCATTTTTTTCTTTACTTTTTGTTATGTTTTCTCGTCTACTCTATGTTTTTATGAGAGAGTGAAGTCTGATTTTGATGTTGGTTGTGTTCAAGTTAGTGTTATCTTTACTTTTTCTTCTCTGCCTTCTCCAAATTTTTCTTCCTTCCATTGTTATGATCATTTCTTATATTGTTTTGATTTTTTGCTATTTCGATGTAAGTCATAGATATTATTGCATGTATACCCTATTCAGTGTAGTTTTCTTCTTGTGGGTTGTTCTTATATCTGGGTTATTGTCGTTGGTTTATAGGATTATGGTGTTTTAAGAAATAAAAAATGAAGAATCATTTGAAATTTTTGTTTTTAAGCCGACATATTCTTATTTTATGTTGAAATGTATTTTCGGTTGGGAATTCCGGGATGGCTTTATTCTTCTTGTGCTTTTGATTTTTGGAATTTAGGGTTCCTCAGAATTCAATATGGATAGAATTGATTCAAATATGAAATTTTGTATGCTGCTTTGTTCTTAACTTTGATCACTTTTGGATTTCTTTGTCGTGTTTGTTCTGTTTATGGTTTAGGGGTAATAAATTAGTGATCGGTGGTGTGGATTTTTGGTCAATGAAGTTGGATTTTATTCTTTCAAAATTTTCCCTTTCTTTTAATGTGCTATTACTTGACTGATGATTAAAGGGAAGGATCCAACCAAACATGCTTCTTCTGCGTATGTCTGATTTATGATCCATCTATTTCATTCAACTTTAAGAAAATAGTTGTCTTGTATCATTATGTTATAGTTACTTTTTTCAAACAGTCAATGCAAGTCTTGCTTTCGTGTTACATTTGATGTATAATGTTTCTTGTGTATCAAATTGGATATATCATTTTTGATGTGCTATGGACAAATTTGATAGAAATGAGGCCTACAAAACTCTTCTTCCTAATGCATTTGGTTACTGAACAGTCAAAAGTTGGGTATAACCCATCCACCGTTGTGTTTTGTCAGAGTCCAGAGAAATGGGTTCTTCGCGCAATCCATACAAATCCTTGTAAGAGATACTGGAAAGTTTTGCAAAAGCTTGTTGAATTGGATGCTTTTTTTGTCAGCTAAACAATATGGAAGCTGTTACCTGAGCCACCACCTACTCACCAAGGAAAACCACCAAGTGGACCTTCTAGGGTACCTCCACCTTCAGTAGCTAGATGTGAATTTAGACTAGATTTTACTTTTTTTTGGATAAATTACTTTTGATTGCTCTATGTAAAAATCAATATGTAATTATCATTTTGAGATGTGATTTCTAGTAGATAATTAGTATGTAACAATTTTGACTAATTAAATAAAATATTGTGATTTTGTTATTTCGTGATATTTTTTGAAAAGTTATTTATTTTTTATATTTGTACAATTGTAAGTATAAGTAATAAAAAAGTTATAAAAAATATTGAATAACATTAACAAAACAATAAGTAATGAAAAATGCTATGAAAGACCTACAATAATATTTATAAAATGCTATAAAAGACCTACTACAACAGTAATAAAACACCATGAAAGGCTTTTATAGCATTTGATAGTGGTGTTTTAATAACGTTGGTATACAACGCATTTTTAGAAACGCTATCGAAACCCTATGATGGCATTTTTTGGCCGCTATCGTAGCGGTTTTTTGTTGTAGTGATACAAGATTATGCAAATATTTAAATTTTAATTTTTTTTTATATTCTTACAAGTCTTTTCTTCTTCTTTTTTCTAAATTTTATTCATATTTTTTATGATAATTGTTTGAACTAGTTAATATCCATGATCATTCTTATCAATGAAAGAAGAAAAGAAAAATGATGATTCATAAACTAAGTAGTCCAAAATAAAAATGTATATTTATATCCCAACAAAAAATATTCTATTTTGAAAATTTATTGATTTTTTTAATGACGCTTATTTGAACTAGTTATCATCCTTGATCATTCATTTGCTATTTGATTAGCAATGAGGAAAGAAAGAAAAATGATAATTAGTAGGTTATGTAGTAAAAAATTATATATTTATGTCAATTATGCATTTAAATATGTATATATATATGTATATATTATTTTAATAAAATTAAACATTTACATAATTTATTTAAATATAAATTATTGAATATTTAAAATTTTATAATAATATAATTATATTTAAAAAAACAAAAAAATTGATTTGACCCTCAATCAAAGAGAGGGCAACCCTCTATTTTGTAACATATGTTTATCTTCTGTTGCAAACAGAGGGTCAGTCTCCTGTTTGCAATAGGAGGACAACTCTCTCTTGCAAACACATGGTGTTCCCTCTATCACCCTTTCCTTTTTTTAATTTAATTTATTTTTTTATTTTTTATTTTCTTTTATTAATATACATTAGTGTTTTATTCAAATTTATATTTTTTATGAATTTTCTTTACATATTTCACACACTTTTCATTTTTTCTTACTCTGCATTTTCATACATTTCTAATTTTTCTTTCACTTATTTTTCTTTGTGTTGTTCTTATTTTTCTTATTTATTTTTGTATCATTTTCATATTACCTTACTTATAATGTGATTCTTATATCATTTTTTTATTATTAGAGTTAGTATTCATATATGTGTGGATTGCAATCTTAACAATTAAACTTAAATTTTATTAATTTCGTTATTTAGTTTTCACTAAAAAATTCGCTGATGAACTTTGAAATTTTTAGGATACTAAATTTCTCGAACTACGAAGGTGATAAAGTTATTTTTGAGACCGGTGATTAAGTTATTTTTGAGACGAGAATAACTCCAATAATGCTATGATTAAAAATTATAAAAAAGATTTTTTTCAATGGTCTTTGTAGCGCCATTAAAAATCATTTCTTTTGTTCACTTTTATGATACAAAACGTACCAAATAGGACATTCAACTTTAATATAACTTGGATAACATTCGATTAAATTTAATAACCATTTTAACCATGATGTTGTGAGGATTCCCCACACACAAATGACTCCTGACACAACTTCAAATATTAGTAGACCAAAAATTTTATTTAAATTTTTAAATTGAGCAACTAATCACACTTTAAAACTGATCGGTGACGATTTGAAATCTTTTTTTTTTCAAAACTGATTTTTCGATCGCCGCTACAAAAAATCGCTCAAGCACGTGTTGACAAAAATGCTAGAAAAATGTTAATAGAATTATGAAGTCCTTATAACTTGTGCCAATATATTATAATTTAAAAAAAATAAATAAAAACAACGTTACAACATCGTCCTACAACCATACAAAACTTCCTACAACCATACAAAACTTCCTACAACCATACAAAACTTTATTTTCAGTCAACTACAAGATAACCATTATGACATTTACATAAACACCCAAAACAAAACTAGGAAGACATCTCAAGTAAAACTAGTAAGATATCATTTTACATCGTACATATAATCTTACATATCAACATAAAACACCACTGACAAACTTAAGCTACGTCGATTTGTCGAACATTCTTTTGGCTTGGCTCAGCCTCTTTCTTTGGCACAACCACCGTCAACACCCCATTCTCAAGCCCACACTTAATCTCATCCAAGTTAGCATTTTCCGGAAGCCGGGACCGCCTAACGTAACTGCCACGACGCCTCTCCACACGGTGCCATTTATCGGTCTCTACCTCCTCCTCCTTGGTTCGCTCTCCACTGATTTGAAGAATGTTGTCATCCTCCACCTGCACTTTCACCTCCTCTCTCCTCACCCCTGCCAGTCCCACTGTTAGCCTTCCTTGTTAATGTCCCTAATATTTTCTTAACTAAATCACATGCTGGTAACACTAGCGAGCATAACCCTACTATGCACCCCACTTCTAATGCTTCGTTTTCTTTCCTTTTCAGCATTTCATAAGCCACAGATGATTAGTTTTCACACCCTCACCCCTAACTAAACAAAAATCAAGAAATTTCTTATTTAAAAGAGAACAAAAACAAAAACTTTCCTTAAAAGTAGTCAAAATTAATTCATTGTGCTACTTTTTTGTTAATGAAAAAGAAGTAAAATTTACATAAATGAACCCCAAATAAATAAAAGACAACATTTCATAAGAAGACCAGTTAAACTAATGAACTATGAAAATGACCGAAATATATATATATATATATATATATATATATATTAAAATGATATGAGTAAATAATTTAATTACTAAATTATATAGGGGTAAAAGTAACTAACTTATTCGCGTTTGGGTAATTTTATAATTAAATTTGTTACTCAATTCATTTCTAATCTTTTTTAGAAAGATAAATAATTGGTCATTCTTACATTTCACTCCGGAAAATCTGACTTCTTTTGTGAGTTTCTATTAAAGTAACTCCTCTAGTAAAGTGTGCTACCTTTAATATCATTAATTGAGTACTCATAAATTAATAAACGAACAATAATATGAAATAAAAAAAAATTACAAAAGAAAAGTATAACCAGGGAGATCAGCACGGAAGATGTGAGCGTCGTTGGTTTCACGCCAGTCAACACGAGCATTAGCAAGGGCAGAAGTGTCATCATCACGGTCAGATCGTCCCGACAAGGTAGCTCTGAACGGGTCCAATATATCTACTGAACCAAACCAAGGATCGGTCAATCCACTCCGCCCGCCGAACCACGGTCCTAATGACGTCATTCTTTTACCTCTGTGGTCTATATTGCAAATGTAAAGAGGCAACAAAATTACTGTACGTATATATACAAATCATGCTAACCGGCCCGCGCTTGCTGTCTAGCTTATTGACCAACGCGTAGTATATTTATTGCCACTTGGTGATATACATGTACTCCATGTTTGGCTCTTACCTAATATGATATGTACCAAATATCTCATGGGATATTTGTTTTTAAGCAATCATTTATCGTTTCCTTAGACTTGCTTCTTTTCGTTACTCATTTTCCTTACTTTTACTTATTACGATTTTAGATGAAAACTAAGTAATTGACTAATCAGTGATAACAATCATTCATAGATTCATTTGTCAAATGATTGTAAATAATTATCAAATATTAATCTATATATGATTGTCATATCACTTAATTAATCACTTAAAAAGATTAATTACTTGATCACCCTAATCGAAAAAGAAATCTGACTATTTTCTTCTCTCAGAAGCTAAATATTTTAGCTTAAATAATTTTCCCACGTTAGAAAAGTGCTAGGGATATCAAAGACTAAAAGTCGAGAGAGATAATTTTTCTTTCATTCATTGTTTCGGAGTTGATTAAGAGACAAGACTTCACATGTTAGATTATAAAGTTTGGAGCTAGGGGAACTTCATAATCAATGTTGAAGCCGAAAACTTCAACAATGATGTTGCATGCAATTTCTCCTCCATGTACAGATCCTCTCGACCTGAAATATGCACGACACAGACAAGGAACTTTAAAGATGAAGAGAACCGGGATAGTTTCCTCGTCGAAGAGCCTCCAATGCCTAAGTCAGTATGTTCTCGATATTTTGGCACAATTTCCTTAAGGGAGAGAATGCATACCTCTTCTGGTTATTGGTAGATGTATTTATACCTGAATCTCTGGGTGGGAGGAAGCATATTGAAGAAGCCTCTCGGTGGCGTGCTGGGGAAGCTTTGCTAGACACGATGCCTGTTATCGATTGGACAAAAGTGAGGCGACCTTGACATAAAGCGTTCAACATTAATTGACGAAATACCTAGATGAAGGCTATCCTAACATCCTGTCATGGTGATTGGACATGTTGAGTGCTACTTTCGACGAACAATGATGGCTTGTGCTCGTGGTTATCTGAGCTTTCTTTATGCACCCGTCCCTGCTCTTACATGTGCTAAGGTTTGTACTCCCCGAGCTCTATAGAGACTGACCAAATGAGGTCGGTTCTTCCCTAACGTCGGGAGCTCCCTCTTATGCAACAACACATGACATGTGTTGTTGCATCTGTGGTGGTTGAAAAAACACCCATAATTGCCCCCAGGCGAGGACTTGGGTGGCCTCTTATACCCGGGTTTGAAGACTCCATCATCTAATCTATCTTAAAGTGATAGAATTCACTTGCCTTGGGAATCTCACTCTTATGCCTTAAGTTTTATTCCTCAAGGGAGACCGTACTGAATGGAATTAATTATCTGACCATTTTTGTCGCGTACGCGTCGTTTCATTCTGTCAATTGGTTCTTCCGAATTCTTCCCATTGGTCCACAAAATGAACGTTTATTGATTGTAAGGTAGCCTCAACGGTCTCCATCAAGGACCCCCTTTAATGCCCATTAAATGAGCGGTTTACCTCTTTATGGCCTATAATAGAGACAGTCTTCCTTCTCATTTCCCTCATCTTTGCCTTCCTAATAGAGTTGAAATCCATGTCCACCTTCGTCCTCCCCCCCCAATTCCCTTTGGAAGAACAATAATCCTTCCCCCTTTGAGGACTTCTTCCATTTTGGCGGTTCTCCTTCAAGATCATCCTCCTTTCTCATGATTGTCACTTCCTTTTCTATCATCTTTTAAATTTCGTGCCTCGAAGTCGTCGGTGCTCCATTCACGATTATTTTCCTGATGTCAATGAGCTTGTTAGGCGAATCCTTTGTCCGTGTTGGTTACCCTCCCCTGCTGATAAAGACTTTACCTTTAACAGAGGCCTGTAATCCAACCGGTAGCGTTGTCCCTTGCTTCGTAATGAAGCACATTTACCTTCCATAACCCATCTCCTTCCTTCCGTGTCGCCATTCCCTTCTTCTCCCGCCTGTCCTTTCGATCTTTATCAACTTACTCCACCGATCGTTTGTAGTGGGTTGATGCGCTGGGAGTAGGTCAAGCACATCCCTCACAATCGTGTCCCTCAGGATCATTTCCAACCTGAGGACGAGTGTTTCCATCCTTTCTTTCATTAAGTGGGAGAGATCGAGGCCCTAAGAGCAGAGCAACTAGATTCCTCGAGACCTCAGAAAAGTTCAAGGAAGTTGTGAAGATCCTGCGACCATCATCCTAGACGTCCCGGGGGGGGGGGGGGGGG
>QANY01012956.1:482458-484958 GCA_003255025.1 Datisca glomerata
CTGGGGTTCTTTTACTTTTAAGTTAGCCTAGGAGGGGCTCGCCTCCTTAACTGAGGAGATTTGTGTACTTTTACTTGTACTTGTAGTTCTTTGTTTATTAATAAACTTCCTTTACCTCAGGCGCCTTTATAGGTCAAGTAGATATAGTTTTTTTCCCAATCGAGCTTTAACTTGGTCTGGATGAGATCTTTATCCTAGGTTGTGTAGTTGTTCTGGCTATTATGCCGATCATTGTATCCTACAAACTTTTACTGACCCGAGCCTGTGATCCCGAGCTAGAGTGGGGCTTAAGGGGCCTTGATCCTTTCATGGTGAACTTGATCTTATTTAACGGGTTGCCGCCTTTATAGGTCGGGCGTCGTACAGACCTATCGCGGCCTTTATGAAGCCTTCCAAGCGCACTCCCATCCAGGAGGCCTGGTTGGACAAACCTTCCTCACATTTGGCAGTTTTCCTTTTGACATTCAGTCGATCATTCCCTCTCCCAGTCAATCTTTTTCATGGTCTGGCAATTTAGAAGGCAAGTTAAATTCATTTGGTTTATTGCTAGGGAACTTTTCCTTTATCACATATCCAAGCGCTCTTGATTTGGATAAATCATTGACCTGAAGCACTCATCAGAGGACATTATCCCTCTCTTTCGAGCTACAATGCCTGGTAGATATCCTTGTCCCTAGTGTTGACATTTCCATTTCTGAGGCTTTCCCTTAACTCTGTCAGACAGGCATGAGTGCTCGGTGGTCATTTCATTCCTTGGCCTAGTCAGGCAGGCCTGCCTTGACTAGACCTTTATTTCCATCTACAAGCATAAATGCTCGATAGACATCTTTTTACCTTGATATCTACCTGGGCTCACCTGTTCTGCTAGATCCTTGATCCCGTATGTGAGTTGAGCTACTCAATGGACATCACTCCTTGATGTTTAGCCAGGCATGCCATCTCTGGCTAGACCCTTGAATCTCGTATGGGAGCATGAGTGCTCGGTAGACATCCATTTTTGCCTTGATATCTAGTCAAACGTGTCTGCTCTTGCTAGACCCTTGAATCTTGTCTACGAGCATGAATGCTCGACATATACTTATTTCCTAGATGTCTAGCCACGACCTGCTCTGGCTAGACCTTTGAGTCCCGTCTGCGAGAATGAGTGCTCGACATATATCATCTTTTTCCTTCATTTCTAGCCAGGCGTGATTGCTCTCGCTAGACCTTTGAATCTTGTCTACGAGAATGAGTGCTCGGCATACATCACTTTTTTCCTTGATGTCTAGACAGGCATACTTGCTCTGACTAGAACCTTGAGTCCCGTTTGCAAGCATGATTACTCAATAGACATCACTTTTTACCTTGATGTCTAGCCCGGCGTGCCTGCTTCTAGCTAGACCCTTGAATCTCATCTGCGAGCATGAGTGCTCGGAAGACATCACTTTTTACCTTGATGTCTAGTTAGGCATGCCTACTCTGGCTAGATCCTTGAGTGTCGTTCGCTAGCATGAGTGCTCGAGAGACATCACTTTTTATTGATCCCGACAGGTGGGATAGAGTACATCACCAATCATCACTTTTTGGTGAATCTCGACTGGTGGGTTAGAGCACCTCATCATTCATCACTTTTTATTTAATCCTGACTAGTGGGCTACAGCACCTGATGAGTCATCACTTTTTTTAATCCCAACTGGTCGGCTAAAGCATCTCACCAGCCATCATTTTTTGTTTAATCTCGACTGGTGGGCTGAGCATCTCACTAGCCAACACTTTGTTTAATCCCGGCTAGTGGGCTAGAGTACCTCATCAGTCATCACTTTTTATTTAATCCCAACTGGTGGGCTAGAGCACCTCATGAGTCATCTTTTTTTTTTTTTGCCTTCATCGCACGTCGTAGAGAAGTTGATCCTTGGAGACTTATAGGATAGCCAAAAAATCATTAGCAAATATTTCTATAATATGTTCCATTTTCCATAGTACATTTATCAAAAGAGGGCCTTAAAAGATGTTAATCCTAAATAACGAGAAAATGAAGAACTCTTATCTGACAACTATCGATGAGCATGTGATCATTGTCATCTGTTACATCTGGCGTTTTACTATTTTAAAGAGAAGGTCACGTCTTCTGCTCTAGCTAGGGAAAATCAAAGTGGAAAGCTATAGGTGATAAGACTTTTTATTTCTCAAACTGTTGGTCTCCCGCTCTTGTTAGGGCATTTTGCTTTTTGAGCGTTGTCTTTGCCCTGATGGGGTACCCCTTGGACTTCACATTCTGTTCGGGGGTAAGTGTCGACTTGTCCTTAGCTGTACTTTTTAGGTATTTTGGCGGTTGAAAAATTGACCACCTCGGGCCTTTAGGTTCCTCTAGGGGGTTATTCCTCAGGCACTGCAACGGTTATAAGTTTCTTTTTATGATCGTCCTTACCCTCTCACTAGGGCTTCATGTACTAGCTTTGTTGACAAGCTCATGTACCAGGTTTTGGCATGGCTTTCGTCCTTCCGTTTCACCTGAGGCGGG
>QANY01012956.1:487458-523793 GCA_003255025.1 Datisca glomerata
CAGGAGGAGGAGAAGCAGGAGGAGAAGCATGAGGAGGAGAAGCAGGAGGAGAAGCATGAGGAGGAGAAGCAGGAGGAGAAGCAGAAGGAGGAGAAGAAGGAGGAGAAGCAGAAGGAGAAGAAGAAGGAGAAGAAGCAGAAGGAGAAGAAGAAGGAGAAGAAGCAGAAGGAGGAGAAGAAGGAGAATAAGGAGAAGGAGAGGAGGAGAAGAAGCAGAAGGAGAAGGAGAGGAGGAGAAGAAGCAGAAGCAGAAGGAGAAGAGGAGAAGAAGCAGAAGGAGAAGAAGAAGGAGAAGAAGAAGAAGGAGAAGAAGAAGGAGAAGAAGAAGAAGTTGTCTACATAATGACTACACGATGCCGGTGAAGTTATAGTGTAGTCTACATGATGACTACATGAATCCCGTGAAAATCTCAGCTAATCTACACAATGCCCGTGAAGTCATCGTGTAGCCTACGTAAATCCTACATGAATCCTGTGAAGTTATCATGTAGGATTCATGCAGGTTTATTAAACTTTATGATGTTATTAAATAACAAACACAAATATATTTCTATATTAATATTTAATTTAAGTCTACAAAGGTCATCATTTATGTTTAAGTGGCTTGGTCATCCCGTTGAGATGAAAGAATTGGATTTCTGCAAGTTTGTCGGTTGTGGGCAATTTGCCCACAATGTTTGCACTTCTTTTCGCACTACTTCCTCACCTATAGATGGAAATATTTCTGTCCATCCTCACCTCTAGATCGCCTTCCATCAAAATGGGAACATGCCTCCCTCTCAACTCCCCCCACTAACACGTATTGTGAAATATCTAGAAATGCATCTATAAAATGAATCATCAGCCGATCAAATTTTGATTCACGATTTACCTTTGCTGCTTTCAAAAACAATGCGACCACATCTTCCTTTTTATAAATTGATTTGATGTTTTTGCCCACATGAAAGATGCAAGCTCCATGAAGCGCATTGGGAAAGACAATCTGTACAACATTTAGTATACTTATATGCCTGTCGGATATAAATACCAAGTCTTCCAGATCACCGATTACATCATGAAGTTTATGGAAGAACCATTCCCATGAATCAATATTTTCTGAATCTTCAATTCCACATACAATGGGATATGCATGGTTGTTCCCATCCTTTATTGTTACAACAAATAATATCCCTTTGTATTTTACTTTTAAGGCGGTTGCGTCAACAGGAATGACAGGTCGTATGCAGCTGAAAAATCCATGAACAGAGGGTCCAAGAGCCATTAATTTTTTTTAAATGATCATGCTCATCGGTCTCTATGTGTGTTATTTTTCCTGAAAATATTTAATATTGTTGTATTAAATTTGGCAGAGTACATAGTGGACATGATGCATACACGAGGTCCGTGTGACCATGCTGTAGAGTACACGATGACCACACGAGGTCCGTGTAACCATCTTGTAGACTACATGATGACTACACGAGGCTCATGTAACCATTGTGTAGACAACACGATGACTACACAGAGTCTGTGTAACCATCGTGTAGACTACACGAGACTCGTGTAATACTCGTGTAGACATTATGATGGCAAAATAAAAAATAAGTACCAGGATATTTTTATTCTAACATGTGACAATATGCTAAGAGTATCATATAGTTGTCTTCAGGAGACCCTCGAACTAATTCCCATGCATATTCCCTAGCCCTTAATGCCTTATAGTAACCTATGTTGATACCAAAATCAAGCTGAACATCTTGAATTATGTCTTTTGGCCTATATATACGTCCGACACCCATGTATTTAGACCGTATAGAATGACCAATCAATGAATATGTAGCTTGATGGTGTTCATGTCTCAAAACTTCAAATGTGCATGTATGTATATTGATGAACTTTGTTACTTTGAAATATGAAATTTTTTTCAACTTAATGGCATGTAACCTCCATTGACATGTTTTCTCAACACATACAAGTACCAATATTGACTGGCTTGACTTAAAGTTCTAAAACTCAAAATTTCTTCGGATGGCCGTCTTATGAGCAACCTGAAGCAGCTCGGCTTTATCACTGTACGAATCATCCATATTTATTGTGTCTGCTACAAGCTGATTCAAATCAGCCCGTTACTCACTGGACCTAGGACGTTGTTCATTCAAATCAGGTTGTGATGACAATGGACAAGTGATCTCGGGTTCACCACCAGTATTCAAGTCTGGAATTGTTGTATGGTTGTCTCTATTGATGGCTTCATCATGGTCATCTCCACGGTTTACATTATCATATACCTCTTGATCAAAATCATCATCATCTCCATCAACATCTTCATCCTCGAAAACAAACATCATCATCATGATAGTTCCTTTTAACATGATAAAAAAAACTCAAAGCGAGGAATGCTTTCATGTAGATGTTGTCGTGACATTTTTGTTTTAGGAACCTGACTTTGATAAAACCCTGTAGTTTCAGGAACCCGAGATTGTTGTGACATTGTGGTTTTAGGAACCGAGCTTTGGGATAAAAAAAATTTAGGCTTGGTATTTACAAATAGTGGGCTTCTAAATGATTCTGATCCATTCTCCTTAATAATGAATTGTAAATTTCTATCCTTCAAAATTTCAGCTATTGGGACATGTCTTCTATAAAAAAAATTTGATAGACATATCATAGTTTGAGGGGTCTATTTGGAGTTCTTCATGCAATATAACCAATAGCTCATGGTAAGTGCAGTTAGTAGATATCTCCAATAATTTGGTCTTCTCTCCATTAAAAGACCATGTTGTACAATTTTTCATCCAATTTTCATCATGGACTACAAAAATTCAAACTTAAGACATATCTGTATATACATCAATGAAGGAAGTCAGTACAAGAAGAATACATAATGAGATGAAATATTACACGATAATCGTGTAACCATCATGTAGTGTACATGAGGCTTTCATGCGTATCGTGTAGTGTACACGAGGCCTTCACGCGCATCGTGTAGTTATCGTGTAGTGTATACTACACGATATTGTGTAGACCTCGTGTACTGTAATAAGCCCTACACAATGACTACACAATGCTCTTGTAGTTACATAATGTAGACCACACAAGGACTACATGATGATCGTGTAGTGTACATGAGGACTACATGATGATTGTGTAGTGTACACGAGGACTATATGAGGATCATGTACTGTAATCATGTAATTGTACATGAGGAGTACGTGATGATCATGTGGTCATCATGTACACTACACGATGATCGTGTAGTCCTCAATTAGTGTAATAGATGTTACACGATGCTCGTGAACTGCTGAAGAAGTTCTTGATGTACCACACGATGATCATGTAGTGTATACGAGATCTACACGAGGCTCGCGTACCATGCGTGTAGTCTACACGGTGACTACATGAGGCTTATGTAGTACTTGTGTAGACCTTGTTTTGCACTACACCATCATTTGTGGTGATCATGTATAATAAATGAATTTCAAACAACATTCCAAAAAGAAGAAAATAAATAAATATTCTTAAAAAAATCATGAAAGTGAAAAACCCATGAAAGAAGGAAGAAGACAAGTACATATTTTCAGAAAGAAGAAAACAAAACTTATACATATTCCAGAGAGAAGAACTAGCAATCCTTTGTTGTTGCAGGAAGAAGGAAGAAGATGAAGAAGGAAGAAGACGAAGAAGAAAACAAAGAGGAAAATGAAGAAGAAAACGAAGAGGAACAAAAAAATGAAAAATAAGTCTGGTTAATTTTTAACTTCAATAATTAATAATATATATTAACAAATAATTGTAATTGGTTCGAATGATTACAGATTTAATGTAAAATAAAACTAAACTATTTTGAAAAACTGAACCGACTATATAACTAAAAGTATTTTGAAAAAATGAACGGACTACAATTCTCATAGTAAAAGAACCGAACGAACTGATTCGGCTTGGTTCAGTTCGGTCGATTCTTAAAAAATTTGCACACCCCTAATCTTGATTAGGAAGATGTGAAAGGGAGTATGAGAGAAAAGGGAAATTGTCTAAGCCAAAACAAAGTGAAAGAAGGAACAAGAGAAAGTGTGAACATATATGCTCACACCAATCGTGTTAAAGACTATTTGGATGATAACAAAACGATTTTGTGTACTAGCATTCATAATCAAGTTGTAGAAAATTGTAAAATATTGATGTGCACATGAAGTATGAAGATGGAGAATATCAGGACTTCAAGCAACTATTCATAAGGTCTCGATCTTAGTTTGAAAAATGTTCGTTGGACATTTAAAGCATGATGAAATGTATTAAAGAAAAATGTTTGTGGTAAAAGATTAGAGAAAAAAAATTAAGTGATGAAACAACCTAAAAGAGTTTTATAGGGTTTAAAAAATCCCATAAAACCTACTTAATATGATTTCAGAAAAGCTATAAAAAGTTAGAGAAAATGGAGTCAATCTGTCATGAGCGGTCGTTTGCTCGTCACGAGCGATCATCTGCTCATGACCAGTGGTCCTCCGCTCCTTTGCAATATTTTCTCAATGACTATATTCTTGAATCTTTAACAGACCAACAGTAGACCTATCATAGACAGCGATCGATCATTCCCAACTGTAAAACTCCTAACAGGTCTATCTTCTCAGCTTATAAATAAAGGGTCTTTAAGAGCTTAAACACATACTTGTTGAGCACGAACTTCTTATACTTTGTCAAAAGAAGTCTTCATCATATTGTGTGAGAAAACTTTATATATTCACACTTTGAGAGAGTTTTGATTATAATCTTTTGATTTATAAAAGAGAAGTGAGAAGCTTGATTGTAGCCCGTAGAAACACTCGATCAAAGGTGTGATTGGTGCTCGTGAAACTAATTAGTTGTAAAGGTTTAATTTTCACCATGAAGAAGATCATTGTAGTACGCAATGAGAATCGAACCACGTAAAAATTATTATGTTCGATTCTTTTTCCCTTCATCTCTTTACATTCTTGCACAAGTATTTTATCCTTATATATATTTACTTGCATTGATTCATTATACTTACACGTAGAGATTATTCATTTTTTAAAATCGAATCACACAACACACATCCGCTGTAAGGGTACCATAACAATCCAACATAAAATGAGTTTTTATGATTTTTAGACACATATTATATTTGAAAACTTTATTTTGTTGAATATCGATAATAATAATAAGGAGAATAACGGTTTTTATAGAAAAGATCAATGAAATTAGAAACTATATTGATTGTAGTACGCATAAATTATATTTATGATAGAAATTATCTTGATTAATAACAGAATTAAATGATTTTTTATTTTAAATATCAGAATATTTTTTCCATTTCAAGTTGCTGTAAAAATTAAAAGGATTGACTTATTCAATTTAATTAGAAACAATAAACACGTCAATCATTTATGTATCCACAACATAAATTTTCGTATACGCTTACAATATTTAATTATAAATAATAAGTATTTTTTTAAATTAAGTAATAAGTATTTGCTATTTCTTCTAAAATGTAAATACAATATAAATTTATATAAATACATCAAAGTAATAGTACATATTTGAAATTTAATGTAAAATTTTGTTTTTCTCAAAAGACGAATAATAAATATTAAGGAATAATTCTACGTATTTTCTTTAAAATCTTTATATTATTTGTTTAATAAAATTTATTTAAATAATATTTATGAAATTTATTTTGTAAAATTCAACCACTTAATTATATAGAATTTATTTTGTAAATATTTAAAAAAAATCAACAAAAGGTCAAAAGCTGAAAATTAAAATTTAACAGTGTATTTAACTCTTTATATATAGTTTGTCCTTTTGACCATAACGAATGTTGTTCGTAGACATTGATGAATGTGCAATAAACACGGATAATAAGTGCCAACATGGGTGTTGGAATACACCAGGAAATTACACTTGTCCTTGTCCCAAGGGGTATGAAGGAGATGCGAGAAAGGGTGGAGATGGTTGTACACCAGAACGATCAAGAGTTATTCAAATCATTGTTGGTACGTAAGTCTTAGAATCTCTGTAACAAATTAAAACTAATTTGAATTTTTAGAATATTTCGTTGAATTTTGATTTAGAGTTAGAATTTAACATATCCTGTGAACTGTCTACTATCATTTTACTACAAATAAAAACTCTACTTTTATTTGCACGAAATTGCAGGTCTTGGTGTGGCCTTTATAGCATTGGTGATAGGCAGTTCTTGGGTGTACCTGGGTTACAGAAGGTGGAAACTGATCAAACATAAGGAAAAATTCTTCAAGCAAAATGGAGGTTTTATGTTACAACAACTCTCTAGACGCCGAGGAACAACTGAGACAGCCAGGATTTTCACTCAAGAAGAGCTTGAGAAGGCTACAAACAAATACGATGAAACCATGATAGTTGGCAAAGGAGGATACGGTACTGTTTACAAAGGAATTTTAGCAGATGGTTCTGTAGTAGCAATTAAAAAATCAAAGATTGCTGACCAAAGTCAAATGGAACAGTTCATTAATGAAGTTCTTGTTCTTTCGCAAATCAACCATAGAAATGTGGTGAAGCTTTTGGGTTGTTGTTTGGAGACAGAAGTACCACTTCTAGTATACGATTTTGTTTCCAATGGTACCCTTCATGACCACATCCACAATAGAAATGGAGAACAGGCATCGCTTCCTTGGGAAACTCGACTAAGAATAGCCGTAGAAACTGCAGGGGTACTTTCATATTTACACACTGCAGCATCTATTCCAATCATTCATAGAGATGTAAAGCCTACAAACATACTCTTAGACGATACATTCACTGCAAAAGTATCTGATTTTGGTGCTTCAAGGTTAGTTCCATTAAACCAAACACAATTATCTACCATGGTTCAAGGAACTCTCGGATACTTAGATCCCGAGTTCTTCTTGACGAGCGAGCTGACTGAAAAGAGTGATGTTTATAGCTTTGAGATTGTGCTATTGGAACTATTAAGTGGGAAAAAGCAGTGTCCTTTGATGGTCCAGAGAAGGATAGGAATTTGGCAATGTGTTTCCTTTGTGCAATGAAAGAAAAGCTCGATCGTAAGGGAAGTTAATGTGAAGCAGATTAAAGAAGTTGCTAAGCTGGCGAAGTTGTGTTTAAGAGTAAAAGGGGATGAAAGCCAACAATGAAGGAAATAGCTATGGAATTGGAGGGATTGAGATTAATGGTGGAGCATCCATGGGTTAACAATGAATCATCATCAAACATCCAAGAAGTGGAGTATTTGCTTGGTGAACATGGATCATCAGATGTCTCAATTATGGAAGATGGTATGAAAGCACATGTAATAACACCTGTTCGTGATGGTAGATGATTGCTTTGTTTACAATGATGCATGTTCATTAATGAGAGTCTTATATTTAAACAAAGGATATCCTTTGTAAGAAGTTGTTGTTTCATTGTTTGGACTCAGAAGTACTACTTTAGTGCAATAACTTGTTGCCAATAGGATGACGCGATATGATTGTGGTACCAACCCATGGAGTGATTGGTTTTGTAATTTCAATATCTTTAAAGAGTGTATAAGTTAGGGAAATTAGGGTTATGAGAGTATGTTATATGTTAGATTTAGAGTTTTGGTGTGACTAGGAAAGTGTGAGAGGAACATTGGGTATTTTGGGCTTTGGGTTTGGTGAGAGAGATACAGTCAAAGTTTGTAATATGTTTTTGACTATGATATGTCCTTGGGTAGGAAAAATGACTGAACCACATGAAAATTTGATTGCATGTTTGGTCACGTATTTTCTTTTTTGTCCTATATAACCATTGGTATCATAGCAATGCTAATTATAGCATTGAAACTCCATGGGAAGTTAGTAAGTCGAGTCATCCTTTTTTGAAGATCTAGAGAAAGTGCTTCTGTTGGAAATAATACCCTTTTAAGTATATGTCTAATTGTTTGCATGCATGTATGTTTGATACTCTATGAATATCATGAAAACTCCTTGGTTATTATATGTGGCCTCAAACATTGAATATAAGAGTTTTATACAAGAGGTTAATATTTAAGAATAATAATAAAAAAATTTGTTGGTAATCAATAATTAAAGTTGTGATGTGCTCAATAATTACAAGTAGATCGAGCTCCTTTTGATTAAGAATGGAATAGATTTATTTAGACTATTAATTTAGAGAGAGTGGGATTCATGTACTTTACGTAATGAGTTTACATAAAACCGAGACACAATAACTTTGAATATGTACTAATACTATTGCCATATAGAGTATCCAAACATTTTTAGAAACATTAGCAAAATCATCCACTCATCTGTCCAACTCCAAATGGTCAGGTACTATTTATGTATGCACTTAAATATATAAATCAAATACACAACTTCTAACCAAAAAAAAAATACGCAACTTCTTCAAAATCAAAAATTACCTATGAAAACTATTAATATTGACGAACTAAATCAATTAATCTAAGAAATTAGTTAAGTGACCAAAATGAAAAATAGGTCGAGATAAAATTATTAAAGAGGCATTCTATCTTTACAGACAAGATGCAATTCACTATCTTCGTTACTTGGACAAAACGATTTATTTCTCATCTCAAACTTGGACCAAACTAATAATGCATATAACAATTGGGCTAAGAAACCTAAAATAAGTTTAATAAATAATAAAAATGCAAAGCCACAAAACATATATGTGATTTTCAAATTCATCTGGTACCAATAGAGCATATGTTAATTGTCAATCATCAAGAACACACAGAGAGAGGAAAAACTTGTAGGCACATGCTAACATTAGATAAAGCAGGAAGGATGCATATACAACACAAGTATAAAATATAATTCCAAACATGGTAGATTTAGATTTGAGGAGAATGTGTTGATATCCTATCACAAAACACAATTCATACTCATATTCTTACTTTGAAAATTTGTTTAGTTTCTAAAGTTTTAGATTTTGTAGAAGCACTTCTATTTTGGATGCAATAGCACAAGGACAAATTTACAAAACTTGTGAAATTCCTCTAAGCTTTCCAATAACTATAAATTTCAAAATCCTCTCCCTCACATCAGTTAACCCGTAATGATCTTCATCAATAATTTTTTGAGCCCGAAGGACATCGAAGTTCTCATCACTACAATTGGATAAATAAAGTTTAGTCAATATCGTATAAAGATTCCCAATCACCGCATTGACATAAGAATATATTTAGAATTCTTCTATAGAGTTTAGTGATGGCCAAATAAGAGTCACAACCCTATAGCTTCCCCAAGGAAATGCGGTCAACCAATCTAAATAGCTTCGAGTTACGTTAAATTCACTCGAACTGGCTTATAATAGTTGCAGTCTCGTAAGTTCTTCTTCATTGACTTGAAAATCATGAGGTGGGCATTTCTCCCTTTAAGATAATGTCTGCACACATTAGAAGGGAATTCCATTTATCATCAGATTCAAATCAAGGTTCAGAAGCCAACAACAATGTTTTCTCAAGCGAACATAAAATGTTAAACTAAAAAATGGCAACGACACAAAGCCGTACCCATAATCTGATATAAACAACATTATTCCCAATTTTCTATTTATAATACCACAACACTTCTAACTCATTATGTCTCATTTTTTAATCCACCACTGTAGTGATTTCCTCAAGTTGCCTATTGTGCTGCTTTCTTTGTCATCTTCTTCTACAGTGCCTTCGCATCCCTGCAGTTAACGATCACATATTTACCAAATTCAAAAACTACACATCATGATCAGGATTATGCAACTATAGAGAGAAATATAGAAAAAGATTGTGGACCTATCTCGACATTGTTCGGGGGTCAAACCATAATGCTTAGGCTGTTTGGCCTTACTACCGGCTCTAGCTTGAGCCCTTTCATGGTCTCAATCTCTCTGATTTCTGCGTTCACTTCAATTAAAGAAAAATACAACGATGATCATGTATATAAAAAAAGTCCTACCCGATTATATATGTTTGTTGAGAAAATTCGATGTCAAAGGAAGAATTCCGGTATAGATTTTAAAGTTTCAAGTATAATTTAAGACTATAAAAGGAAATAAAGAATTTAAAAATACTAACAATAAAAGATCCCGAACTTCTACACAATTTTCTCGACAATCAAACAGAAAGTGGGAAATGGCAAAGAAGAAATAGGGATAAAGAAGGAACATACAGCGATTGGAAGGATATGAAACATGATAGAGACTGATATTCTAATCGCAGAAGAAGATCAAGTAAAGGCAAACTCTTGGAACCTCCACAATAGAAAGTAGAGAGAATAATCACTCGACGATAGGTAAAAATAAGAAAGAGACTAAAACTACTTGAAAGGAAAGCAATAAAAGGGATATCTGAGAAAGGGAGAGAAAATTGTACCTCGCTTGAGTCTCGAATGAAGAATCAATGAATAAATTCGAAGATACTTGAGCTCCTTCAAGATCTGCTTCGATGTCATCAGCTTCACCTCCTATGAGTTCCAAACCATAGAGATGTCACGAGATTAAAATCACAAACGAAAAAGAAAAGAAAACACAGAAAATTGCAGAAAAATCAACTAGAAAAAGAAGAGAAAGATACACACACATACAATAGCTTACCTTTGGATCTCCTAAATTGTTGATTGTCCTAGAGAGATTGAGAGAGATGACAATGCGTTAGAAAATGAGCTCAGAAAAAGAGTCCAAACTAGAAAATTAAAACATTGGCTTTCGCGGAGCTTCAATCGACAACCTATCTCTCTATTCTTGGTGTGCCTGAGGTAAGGGTTGGGGCTCTCTCATCTTCGACGTTATTTCTTCAATAAAACCAGAGAACCATAAAAAATTTTGGGCTCACAAGCCCTAGTTCATTCTTTGTTTTTGAACGAGAGAGAAGGTAAGTGGGATATAGAAAAGAGAGACGAAATCGAAAGAAATGAGAGACGCTAACCAGATAGAGGAAATTGAAATACCACAGAGATTTGAGAGATTAAAGAGATTTCGAGAGACCATGGAGACTAAATCGAGAGTGATTTCGAGAGAGAATTGAGAGGCTAGAGAGATTTCGAGAGACCAAAGAGAAGAGCCTTAAGTGAAAACAAAGCAGGACTAAAATTTTGGGCTTTTTACTTAAGTACACCCATACACTAACCATTTTGTAGAAACAAACCCTAACACTAATTTTCGCTTGCCCTAACCCCTGACCCAATTTTTATTCACTTTTTCATTTCTTCCCCCATTGCCATTCTTAAAAGCTATCCAATCAAATGTCATGGTCCATTCACTTAACATTTAAAACCTCCCTACCCACCACACCCCATCCCATTTCACATAGTCGCATAAGAGGGTAACTGGCTAATTCAATGGCCCTAAACATTTGTACGTAAAACGACGTCATTTTGGTACTCTTTCTTTTGCTTCTTTCCAAAACGAGGTGGTTTTGGGAGATGTTTTATGCTTCTCTCTATTCTGCTTCTCACTAAAGAGGATCCGTGTGATACAAATCCAAAGTTTGCTGTGACAAATTCCTTAGAAAATAGTATATAAATATAATTGTTTGCATCTTCTTTTAATTCATTTACATAATAAAATTTTATTAATAGTTTGAAAATTAAAGTATTCTTATAATATTTATATTTACGTAATTAAGAATGTGCACATCCATAAATATAAATCTCTAGATCATTTTCATTCAACGAATATTTATTTTTTAAATTAATAACAATATGTTTCTTTAGTGATTTGTAAAATTGATATGGTGTGTTATTCACGTCGTTTAAGAATTTAGTGAAAGACGATAATTTTTTATTTGAAAATGCTAACTCTTAATGGTATCATAATCATTTCCTCGAAATTCCACAAATTGACAAAACAAAATCATTATCTATATCATTCAGAGTGAAATGTTATATATAGGACAATTTCATTTATCAATTTTTAATTTAACTCATCTTACTTATATCAATTTTTAATTTAAATCATTTCACTTATATGAATTATGTTCGAACAATAAAACTGACTTTTATTTTAGATTTCTTATTGTCATTAGACATAATTAATCCATTTACGCGTGTTGCTTAAATCTAGTATCATAAAAGAAGAAGAAAATGTATTAGTGCCAACTTGTCATATGCGTACCTGTGCAACCCTGATGGAGATAGGGGTTCCCTTCAAAACCCGCCCAACACTGGCAACGGTACTGATCTGATCCATTAAGCGGAACAAGTGTGCTATTCGCTCCACATATGGACCTCGTATTGTTTATAGCATTTACACGTGTCATTTGTAATAGCCCAATCAAGTACTGCTGGAACCTTCTCTTCTGTAAAATTTTGGAGATAACTGGAACTGAAATGGAATTTATCTTCCTGGACCACCATAGCATAACTACAGTTATTGAATTTGGACACATCCGTGTGGTTTTGGAAGCTACGTGCCTCAACCTCAATATTATTAAGTCCTTTTGGAATTTGAACGTGACTACATCCGTTACCATCACATGACCCGTTCTTTACATTCGTCGTGCTATAGCATCTAGACAAGCACCCAGTTATATAGTCCTCTCCGTTTAGGATACCAGTAAGATATGCGTAAGTGTCGCATCCGATAGCTATGAACTTATTTTTCGTGTTTGAAATGTTAATATTTGGCACTTTGAGAAAAGATGTTCTTTTACCCAGTGTTCCGGAGCTATAACAGTCTTGGGATATATACTGCATGATGTACAACTCACCATCCGAAATCGATATGTTTTTAATCTCGATGTTGGATGACCTATTTGATAAGTAAGCTATCGGAGGGATCAGACTGTAATCACAGTCCACGACGAAAATATTGTAAGATAACAATCCTTGTCGCCCATGCCAAACGGAAAAGGAATCGATACATTGCCACACTTGTTAAGGCAGTTTGGCTTGGCAATGTCAAACGATCCGGCTGCGGCATGTTTTGTTGCTATAGACAATGCTAATAACAAGACATGTACAAGCATGAACTTCACATTTCCAGATTTTAACCCCATTGCCAGTTGCCTATTTGCTTATTCTAAGAATAAGGATTTTAATTTGGAAAGCCCTTGTACGCGCTACTGCTCAATTTATAGGCAGGTCAAGGTGAAAGTAAAAAATCAAGAAAGTCTTCCTTGCTTTTTTGATTTACCGATCAGGTTTCCGGACCAGTTTATGCGGCCTCGACTCCAGACCATCTTCAGGCAGAATCCTTCAAATGTATATTTACTCCTAGAATGTTCCACCCATGAATCGAACCTGATTTGACAAGAAAATATAGCAATCTCCCCTTACCAACTCACTACCTCTACGTGGATGAAAGTGATCTTTTTCTTATTCTTTTTCTTAGATGGCAGATCAAGTCTTGGAAATTAATTAAAAAGACTTGGAAATTTCTACTTTCGCCAAATAATTTAAAAACGATAATGTCATTTTCAGTGTTAATTACATCACCCCGTACTTTTAATAATATCATAATCACACCCTACATATGAATTTGTATTACCTCATGTTTAATGATCGAAACCGAGGTGTTTCAAGACATATCTGAACTGTTGAACTGTGTTATACAATGACTCATATCGGCTTTAAATGTAAATAAGAAAAAAGTATAATTTTTTATTTTTATATTCTTTAGTCAGATCCATAATTAGTTAATTCAGGGACGGAAAAATACGTAGTATTATTCGGCATGTATAATTCGGGATTTTAACGGTCAAACATTTGGTTAAAATTCGGTCAATAATACGTGATACGTAAAAATTCAGATACGGTTTTAAACGAGTATCATACGTTTTCTTTTCAAAAATTCGGTACTAAAAATACGGCTTTAAAATTAAATAAATATTAATATAAAAATATATTATGAATATGACAAAAAATATCATTCTACAAATTACTTAAACATTTTCATAAACCAAAATATATTGATCAATTAATAGTATTCTATTCCATAGTTAGTTAATTCGGGGATGGAAAAAATACGGAGTATTATTCGGCATGTATAATTCGGAAATTTAACGGTCAAACATTAAGCTAAAATTCGGTCAATAATACGTGATATGTAAAAATTTGGATACGGGTTTTAAACGAGTATCAACGTTTTCTTTTCAAAAATATGGCTTTAAAATTTATAAATAAATATTAATATAACAATATATTATGAATATGACAAATTTATTCTACAAATTACTTAAACATTTTTATAAACCAAAATATATTGATCAATTAATAGTATTCTATTCATACAAAATATAGTCATTAATCCAAAATATTCAATCCATAAAAACTAATTGAATTAATAAAAACTATCAAATAATGGGATTGTCGGGTGATAAAATTTCATCAAAACAAGATTCGTTTAAAGTACAAAGTAGTTCAGACATTTGCACAAGCACATGTCATCTAAAGCAAATGGTTTTTCTTCAAAAAAACATTCTGGTTCTTCTTCAAATCCTTCTTCATCAAATGGATTGATCTTAGAAAGATTAATAGGCGTCATATCCAGCACTTCACGATCCTTATACATTGTCATCATCAAAGAGTTCATTCTCACATACACCAAATTATCCAACATTGTCGGTGCCAATCTATTTCTCTTTTTCGTTTGGGCTGCTTCCCATGCACTCCAATTTCTTTCACAAGCTGACGAGCTACACGGTTGACTCAAAATTCTAATTGCAATCTTTTGCAATACAGGGAATATTGAACCATTAAGATGCCACCAAATACCTATAAATACAACTATTTACATTAGGAATGAAATCAACATAAAACATACAAAAATCTAATTCAAAACGAAGAAACACTTACAAGGATGACTAATGTTTATCATAGCAGTAGCTGTACAATTGAACAAGGGCGGAAACTTTAAACGATATTTAACTAGTTCAGTTATCAGCTGATCTCTTTCTCCTAAAGAACCCAACTGTTGAACAAGATATTCAACTCCTTCTCTAATGTCAAAGTTGTCTTCTTTATACTTTTAACTAACCATATAAGCTGGATTAAGAAGTGCAGCAGTAGCATGTACCTTATGGAGAATGTTCTTCTCTATTCTTTGCTCAAATATTTTCATCATAAGAGAATAACGAGAATGATCTTTTACACAATTATTGATCAAGCGCTTCTCGTGCCCTCTCCATAGCATCATATAAATATCCCGCTTTAGATCCCTCACCATCTACTAATCGAAGAACTCTCACCAGAGGCTCGACAACATTCACATAATCTTTCGCATCTACCCAAAAAGACTCATTCTGAAAAAATACGTGTATTAAACGCGTTCTCACTAACAAAGGTCAGATCTTCATCCATTTTTCAAACTAACAAACTCGGTTAAATATGATCTCTTTTGTCCTTCATCAGAAAGGAAAGAACTCATAATCCATGTATTATTCCTTTTACTTATTTGGCCATTGTTATTGTTTCAAAACAGCTCAATTGTTGACTGATATAGCCCATTGAAATGTTATCCAACTGTTCAAATCGGTTAAAAGTAAGAAAAAGTAAGTTTAATATGATATTTTTCATTTATTTAAGTTCTTACTAAATTTTTAGGTCAAATCTAGTCAGTCTATTTTTCAAACGAACAGATTACATTAAATAGGTCTCTTTGTTCTTCAGAAAATGAGAAAACCCCTATCCCATGAATTAATCCTTTTACTAATTTAGTCATTGTTATTGTTTCAAACTAGCCTATTACAATCTCAAACGAACAGCCTATTGCAATCCTTTTACTAGAAAATGAGAGAACCCCTAATTCATTGTTGCAAAATGAGAGAATCCTTATCCCAAATTTTCTCAATTATTGCAATCTCTTGTACCCAAATGACCCAATTAATTAATTTTGACATTTTTTGCACGCATTGATTTATCTCGTGTGCATAATTATTCAACTTATTTTTCATCTTCTCAAATTAATTTCTGGCAAACTGATTCATTGTTGTTTCTCATCTTTTCTTTGCAGATGATTCATTGTTATTTTGTAAGACTTTAGATACTGAGATCATTACCTTGCTTCATATTCTTAATAAATATGGGGAAGCTTCAGGTCAAGAGGTGAATAAGCAGAAAATTTTGGTGGTGTTCAGTAATAATGTTTTTGTGGTTAGACAAAAGGAGCTAGCTGATTTGGCAGGGATGAGAAGATCTAGTTCGCTAGAAAAATATCTGGGGGTGGAAACAGATTTTGGTGTTTGCAAAACATAAGTCTTCAGGAGCATCATGGACATGATTACTTAGAAGATATCTGGTTGGTTCGAGAAGCTTCTCTCGCCTATATGGAAGGGAAATTCTTATTAAATCTGTGGCGATAACTATTCAAAATTATATTATGTCTTGTTTTAAGCTCTTGATTACCATGTGTAAGAAAATTTGTGCGTATCTTGAGAAATATTGGTGGAATTCTTCTCATTATAAATCTGGGATTCACTGGAGATCATGGGACAAGATTACTAAGAGTAAATGGAGGGTGGCTTGGGCTTTAAATACCTTTCTACGTTCAATCTGGCCTTATTGGCGAAGCAGGGTTGGCGAATTTTATCTAATCCTGATTCTTTGGTTACCTTGTTTCTTAAAAGTATATATTTTCGAAACTCATATTTTATTAATGCTCTGGTGGGCAGACGTCCTTCATGGGGATGGAGAAGTCTTTGTGAACATAAAAATATTCTAAAAAATAGTCTGAGATGAAGTGTGGGGAATGGTAGGAATGTTAACATTTGGGAAGATGGATGGATCCCTAGGCCATACACATTAAAAGTTTATTCTCTTAAGGCATCGTTTGTCAATCAGGATAGTATTGGATAGTACTGTACTAAATCTTTCAGACTGTACTGTATTGTACTGGATTAAATAATATTGTCCAGGGTTTGGTGTTGTATTAGTTAAAAAACTGTATTCTTTATACAAT
The DNA here is from genome assembly GCA_003255025.1 of Datisca glomerata. Classification (NCBI taxonomy): domain Eukaryota; kingdom Viridiplantae; phylum Streptophyta; class Magnoliopsida; order Cucurbitales; family Datiscaceae; genus Datisca; species Datisca glomerata. The sequence goes on from QANY01012956.1 coordinate 504,312, forward strand.
GTTTGAAACACCATAGTACTAGATTGTAAAACTGTTTGTCATGATTTTACCCGAAAAAGCCTATTTGAAACTCATTCAAATGTTATTTTACATTTTCAACTATAAAATAAATTATCTCATTCATGCTACTAAAAACATAATAGGTAAATTTAAACTTATCCAAATAACAATAATTAATACACTACAAAAATATTCAGAAACATCATCATTCATTTTTTTATTTACGATAATATCTATACAAAAACTATTTCATAGAATATTCTCAATTTCCATGTTCATCTCTGACGAAGAACATTTCCATACATTTTTATTTTCAGTTTATAACTTGGACTCAATATGTGGCCTAGCCTTTAACCCAGATTCGGGATACTTTTCATTCAGACTTTTCTCAATGAGATTTAGAGTAAAAGATTTAAAATAACTAGTATTATAACAAATGCCTCCTACAACTACATCATCAAGTATGTCCAATAATGTCTCTTCCTCCATTTTGGTCCAAGAACGCCTAATGATTCTTCGTATTGTTTGCTCATTATTTTGGCTATGATCTTCATCCATCCCTGATAAAGCATATCTCAATCAATAATAAAAAAAGTACCTCAAGATAAATATCAAAAGAGTAATAAAAAGTAAAACAATAAAAAGTAAAAACTACTACTTAGCTACTAAACATTTAATATAAAGGATTTTTTCTTCCTCTCTTGATTATTCTATTACTCTATTTCTTCCCCTCTACTATCTCATCCTCTCTATTTATATAGATACACAATCCGTAGCTAGCCCAACTCCATGCCTTAGGCCCTTAGCTTAAAGATCGTCTCTTAGAAAATCAAGAGCACAAAATTCCAAAATTCCCAATCAATGCTAAATTACAGAAAGCATAACATTACATATAAACAAAATACACAAACTCCAAATTAATGCTAAATTTCCAGTGCCCAGAATTGTCAATCTCTGCATCAATCAAAAGAGATAAACAATCATAGAAACACCTTATTTCGATTTAACAATTCCCACATCCCAAATTAGTCAAAATCAACAGCATTATTCCAATCTCCCATTTTACCAGAGTTCATCTATACACAACCCCCCCCCCCCCCCCNCCCCCCCCCCCCCCCCCCAAAAAAAAAAACAACCTATCACACAAGACTCATGGTAGCAAATACCATTTGACAAACAGTTAACATACAACAAGATAGATGTCTCGGCCTCTATAGACGATGCAGTCTAATAATCCAAAAGGGGTGAATAGATGAGTGAAGAAAACAAAAAATGCAAAAGAAATCTAAGCAAAGCAAAGAATGAGAAAGTAACAGAAGATTGGAAGTGAAGATCACGAAGCAGAACAAAAGAAATTGCACAACAAAGAATCAAAAAGTACCAAAAGATTGAAAATGCAAATCAGGAAGAAGAACCAAGAAATAGCAGCACAACAAAGAATGAGGAAGAATCGAAAGATTGCAAATGCAGATCTAGAAAAGATATCCAAACCATTTGACCAAAATTACTAATCCAGATTTATATGCCTCGTATGTGCATTACACCTAGTGTTTTGGCAATTATAAAATTCCCTATTTGCTCTTCATTAGAAATTCAATTTGCCGCTAATAGTTTGTTGTGTGCTCCCAACAGACTAGTAGAGGTTCATACTCTTTTTACTCACCATGCACCATACCTTACTGAGGTTTTTGTCAATTATATTACTTTCCACTTATCAAAAATACAAAAGAATTTGCCACTGCAAACTAGCTCTTTGAATTTATTTATCTAAAGTTCAAAAGTTTCATATCTGCTCAAGACTAAAAAGGCCAAGAACCCGACTCTTGATGAAAACCTGTAGCTCTTCGAAGAAATCTAAACCACAAAAAAAATTGTAGCTCTTCGAATCTTCTCTCTCTCTCTCTCTCAACCACTGAAATAGAAATTGTACTGAATTTAGAGTGAATTTTATGGGACCCATGATCTTTAGAGAAATAAACCTCTAATTTCTGAGATTCATAGATTGAAGGAAAAAAACCTAGAGATTCAGAGATTCAACGATTTGGAAACTCAAAATCTTTTCATTAGAAAATTAGAGAAACAAAAATGTAGATCTAAGAAGAAGGAAATGACGAGGAGAAGAAATGGAAGAGGAGACGAAGAAACAAAAGAGGAAAAAAAGATCTCACCTACGAGCTACGACAGGCCCGACGATGAGAGAGAGGCTGAGAGCTGGGACTAAGAGGATTGAGAGAAAGAGGGTTCAGAGAGATGGTCAAGAGAGAGAGAGGGTCGCGAGAGAGAGGTGTTTTTAGTCCTGTATAGTCCCTTCTAAAAGGAGGAGATTAAGTTATCCTGCTCTGGTGGGACTAAATAGTCCCTCCTTTTCATTGAATCTTTATTAGATGATTGTAGCTTAGATATGTGCCAAGGTTTTAGATGAAAATGAAATAGGATCTTTATCTGAATACCGTCTGTTCACCGATTTTTAGGAAATTCTTTTTCTGATAATTGAACACCATTATAGGTGCATTTAACATGCATTTCTTTATTCCAATCTTTGAAATCCTCGGACCATTCACGAAATTGAAATAATAGCATACATATAATATTTTTAGCTAGTATCAATGAGGGTAAGACAATATATTTTCTAAGAATTGATTGAGTTACTAACAAAAAACCTCTTATTACTTGAGCAAATAGAATGCTATCCCAGGCTTCTTCTATACGAGATTTCTCCTCTCTTTTATCCTCTAAATAGTCCTACCATATTAACTAATATAGACATTTTTTGTTTACCAAGCGCTAGATAGTACTAAAATAGTACTATCCAGTCTCTTAATACTATACATTTCAGGTAGCCAAACAAGCCCTAAATGTCCAGGTTTCAATAAATTTCACGAGCTTATTGATCTAGATACGCATAGATGGAACGTAAATTTGATTGACAATATTTTTTGACCTGAGGATACTGTGGCTATTCATCAAATTCCTATAAGAAATTTTGGTCATGAAGATGTTCTTATATGGCACCATTCTCCATCTGGTAAATATACGGTCAAATCTGGCTATCGTGTTGCTTGCTTCCTCTAGAATAAAAGATGTGGTAATCAGAAAGGGAAAGGTGAACTAGTTCAAGCTTAGTCAATAAACATATTTGGAATGGGGTTTTAGGTCTCAGAGTGCCCCATAAAATTAAAGATTTTATTTGGAGATCCCTTTAATAATTTTCTTACTTGCAAAGTTAATCTTGTTAGAAGAGGCATGAATATTGATAGTAAATGCAATACTTGTTGAGGATGTAGAAAATCTAACCCATATCCTTTTTAAGTATCAATTTGCTTATAGGTTTTGGTTTATCTCCTCCCTCAACTTGGATTCGAGCAAGCTCCTAGGGAAGTCTTTCATGGACTTTTGGAACTTGATTGGGGATAAGATAAAAAAAAACTCGGGTGACCATGATAACCTTATGAACTGGTTTGTGTTCGTCTTATGGCGTATTTGAAAATGCAGGTATAACACGTGTTTTAAAGGGGACGTTTTCGATCCTATGGAGGCGTTGGTAAGACTACAAAAACATCTTCATAGATTCTATTCAACCATGATTTATGATACTGCCAGTGTATAGTCTATTCGCCCTTCTCAGCAAGCGAGCTCCCCCCTTCATAGCGGTTATTCTCTGATGTAGCGTGAGATGATACTAATTGCTTCGTCGAGTTTGGTTGGTGTTTCTGGGATCCGGGAGGTAAGCTTTTTGCAACTGGTATGGGAAGAAAAGAGATAGTTTTTAATGTTCTTATTTCTGAAGCTTTGGCTCTTCGCTGGGCTATTGAACAATCTCCTCTGCTCCCGGGTAATGTTAATATTAGTATTTTCTCTACTTTGCCTTGCTTAATCGATGATATTAATAACAGTAATCAAACTTCATGAGGACATTGCTGCTATTGTTTCTGACATTATTCATCTCTCTAATGAGTTCACTAGGGTGACAATCATTGTTCTAAGGTTGTTAATCATCCTGCCCATGATTGTGCTACAATGGGTATTAAGATATCAGGTGATATTGCTTTAAAGGTTCCGGAGGATAGTTTTAGGTCAGTCTTTTACTTTCTTGTTTCTTAATCCTTGTTTTGAATAGTACTCTTTTTCTTTTTGTGAATTTTTCCCTTTGGGGTTTTTTTCATAAAAGATTTTCACGAGGCTAGTTAGGGGATTCATTTTTATTTGTGCTTTGCTGGTTGAGCTCCGTCTGCGGTGTTCCTTCCAGTTCTTTTTTTCTTTTCTTTGGTTGGTATAGGTTATATGATGAGGGTACTAAGAAGGTGCTAGCCTAGTTGAGATATCCTGGTGCAACTACTAATTTCCTTCTCCTTCCCTAAGTTGTGGTTATCTTACCCTGGGGTATGCCCCTTGAACTTCTGTATTCTTCTATTTTTTAATGAAGGGCTCTTTGGTTCTTCCACCCCTTCTCTTCGACAAAAAATTGATATTAAGCACTTTTTACTTCATTTAGTTTGTGAGTCTTAACATGTCAAATTGAGCAGCTTACTCAGAATCTTTGTAACTCTTGATTTTAGTAATAAGAGGATCACCTTTCTTTAAATATAACCTAAATGCAGACCCTATAATCAGAGGAAGATCTAAAATTTTCGTTCAGGAGGGCTCCGTTAGACATAAGAACATAGAGTCAATATGACGTTTTTTTTAGTTTTTAAATATTTTAGTAATATTTGAGGTTTATTCTTAGATTTAATAATTTATTATGAATGAAATAAGAAATTCATAAGGAGATAAATGAATTAAGATTCATTGACACTTACCGCCGTTTAGATGCGGCCTCTAAGGAGTGAATCCTGGTTTGTCCAAAGTAATCATTCCTTTTTTTAGACATAGTTAAAGGGAAACATAATCAATTTCTCAAACTTTCATAAAATAAATTAAATATATAAAATAAACATTAAAATGATCAGCATGCGCAACGCATGTGAGAATACATTAGTAAATAAAAAATAATAAAAGTTAAGGGGCTGTCAAATTAGAGACTATGAGATTTGAACCCAATACCTTCCATCTAGAAAAAAATATGCATGACCAATGAGCTATGTTATCATCTAAAGGGGGAACATTATAAACAAAATTTGAATCAAAACCGAGAAGTCATGGGGGCTTATAGTAGATCCGCACTTGCCTATAACATATGACCAAAGGCCTTAAGTGGTATGTAAATATATGAGCATTTATGTTAAACACTTTGAAGGTGTTGACCTCAAGCCATGTATCCAACCACTAAAACTGATCCGCGATAAGTTTAGGAACGAATTAGTATTGTGAAAATTAATATAACTATTAGAAAAAACGTTTACCACTAGAAAGTCACATATTTACAATGAAAACAAAAATGATCACAATCAATACGTATGTAGTATAGGTTGGTTATAAGAAGAAAATATAATTTGATTAATTTATGCCATTTGATTTCTTATATTAAATTAGTGATTGTGACAGGAGATAAATTATTAAATCGTAATGGTTGTCTATTTTATTTGTAAAATTGCAAATTCCATTCCAATTTGACTTCCAGCTTGGCTTTCAACTAGTTAAAAAGCCCAGAAAAGCTAAGAAAACGTCTGAGTCTACAATGTCAACTTTCATAATCATCAGAAATTTTTCCGTGGAGCCTCCTGCGGATCAGCAGGTCCGCTCGGTTGGGCTCAACCTCAGAGAAAGGTGGAATGAACAGGAAAGGGGGGCCTTTCGCCACCTAATGTCTTCCAAGGAGTATCGGGAGTGGAACGAAAAATGCACCATTTTGAGGCTCGGGCCAAAGAGCTAAAGCAAAAGGTCGTCGAGCCCGTGAATCATCGTTCCATTCCAGTAGATGAAGAGTAAGATGTGGGGCTGGCAATCAATGTTCTCTTGACGAATAAGAGAGGCTACCTAATCTTCCTCTCCAGGGCAATGAAAGTGATTTAGAATGCCAAAAGATTCTTTATAATATGTCCATAGGGACGACATCACACCAGACGTCCTACTTTAACTCCCAGCTCCAACTTAGCTGTAAGGGCACCATCTCACCCCTTACTCAACATAGGGCCCACTGTTCATGCCCTTTTTGGTCTGATTCGATAGGTTTCTGGATGAGGCCCTTACTTAAAAGGGATGCAACCCTAACCGATCCAATCGGGCGAGAGAGAGAAAGTCCTCCTTCTCACTCGACTTGTATGAGTCACTGCCACTCCGTGCGCCATAAACACCACCCCCAATTTATACCGCATTTATCTTTTAGCAAAGTTGTATTGTGTTTTTTTTTTTCATTTATGTTGGGGAACGTAAAGAGATTTAGTAGGTCGGGTACATTGAACACCAACCCAGCGTCGACTAGAAAAAGAAAACTTATTGGAACTACATCAAAGGCCTTTATTCCTGACGTGAACGGATGCTTTGTCATTAGAATGTGTTAACCTTAAAGGAAAGAATGAGAAAACTCTTTTTCCTTAGCACAAGCACTAAGTAAGAAAGCTACCTTTCTTTTCTACGCTACGATATTTCTTCTCTTATGAAATTTCTAGTTTGATCGAAGGCAGTACACTTCTGCTTGTGGTGTGTCTTGGTTCATTCAAGTGGAGTGAACGAAGTGGTGCGGTACGAATGACTCTCTTTAATTCTACCCCGAAGAATACATTCTAATGGCCCTATTAGTTAAACTCTTTCGTGAAAGTGCCTTTGGATGGAGGTTTCTCGATCAACTATCTAACTTTTTTGAAGAAAGACAACTCTTCTTTATATACAAAATTATCAGTCTTGTCAATTGTACCAGAAAAGTGTGGCAAGGAGGAGATACTAAGCAATCAAAGGGATGTAAGCAAGGAAGCTAGCCTATTAGCTATTAACAAGAAATGTTGTCCAATCGATCTAACCTATCCTCTAGTTGAAGACTAATAGGGGAGTAAGAAAGAGGCTGTCATTAGTTAGCTGCAAGGGATGAGCGTTAGAAGCATGCGAATGAAGGGGGCTGGTTGCTCCGTTATATGCATGCTAATGGGGCAAGCATGTTTCTCATTGTGGTTCACCTTCATATTTTTCCTAGTCTATATCATGCAAATTATAGCAATTCTAGGGAATTTGTTTGGTGTCTCGGAGTTGTAATCTTCCTATTAATGATTGTGACAGCTTTTACAGGATACGTACACAACTTGTGAATTAGTTGCATTATTAATTTCAAATGGGTTTTAATTTTTATTTCTTAAGTAAGTGTACCGATTGTAGTAGTCAAAGCATCATGTGCGATACACGTGTCTCAACTTATGATATTTTTTAACCCATTCACAAATGTTTTTCAAGTAAATGTATAAGACGATATATACGACTATGAAAAAATAGCTCGAGTTAAACGGAGTAACTCAAGTTATTTATAGAAAATATATTCGTTCAACGTGCTTAACACTCGTTTTCTTTCATTAAGTTTTAAGATTATTGAAGAAATAATTTCACATCGGCTGATAAGAAATATTTGGCTAAGAATATAAGTTTAGAGCAACCCTTAACTCTCAAGTTATCTTTTGAGTCAAATTAGACTCTAAGACTTTTACATGGTATCAGAGTCAACTCAAGCATGACTTTTACATGGTATCATTTATCATTTGATATTTCACATAATAAATAAATGAGGAGAAAATATTTTTAAAGAAGATGACTTGAGTAAAATAATTGAAAAACTCTTCATATGAATATCATGGCCTCCCACACTGGTAGGATCGTAGATTTGTGAATTCACTAAATTTAATGTAGATTCATGTTTATAGCGGCAAGTTAAACACTACGTCTGCCAGTGGTATAAAAGTCCCCAACTTTTCATAACATTTTCCGCCCACTATTGTTGCGCCGTTTTATCATAACATTTTTCATTTCTGCTAGGCATGTAATTGAAAAACTCTGCATATGAATATCAAGGCCTCCCACACTGGTAGGATCGTAGATTTGTGAATTCACTAAATTTAATGTAGATTCATGTTTATAGCGGCAAGTTAAACACTACGTCTGCCAGTGGTATAAAAGTCCCCGACTTTTCATAACATTTTCCGCCCACTATTGTTGCGCCGTTTTATCATAACATATTTCATTTCTGCTAGGCATGCAATTACACAAGGATATCAATTTCTTTTACTTATAATAGAATAGTAATAATATAACAATAGATGTCAATATAAAGAAACCACAAACTTCATTGAACTGAGATGTCAAAATAGAAAGATCATATATAACTGCATTTGATTTCCTCAAATTTCTTACATATAATAAGACGATATACTAAAAATTACATCTGCTGTCGTTGCACATTGTGTCCAACTCATTAGAACTTAAAATTCGCTTAGGACAAACTATAAAACTTAAGTTACAAGCATAAAACACAAAAGATTTCAACCAACAAGCCTACCACATATTAAATTGATAAGAGCTTTTCTTCAATCCATTGACAATAATCTTCAACTTCTAAAGTAAATACAATAATCTTCAACTTGTAAAGTAAATAGAAAACAATTATTTATAATGTCAACTTACTCTCTAAACTAGTACTATTATATGTTGCAAAAAAAATCAAAACAAATATGATAGTAAAAATATCGTATTTTATCATCTAATGATTCATTTAATTTGTCTGGCTATTAAACAAAGCAAAAATCAAAATCCAAAAAATCACACCATAACAATAATGAATTAGCTAGTTCGTATTTTTGCATTATCATGTTCTCAATACTTAACAAGTTTAAGGCTAATTCTCTTCGGGCTAATCCTCTTCAGGGCCAATTCTCTTCACTCACAAAGACACAATCAACTGGCAATGACTAATATATCTTTATAAATAAACCAGCACCAATTCAACCAATAAATCAATCCATTAGTAAACCAATATCAAATCCCAGGAAATACAAGACTAAATGCAGCATCCACAAACAATATCCACAGAGAAGAAGCATATAATATCGTGCTGAGATCGGTAGGCTTTAAAATTAACTAAAAAATAAGTTTGAACCACGAACAGTTCGTGGACCGAATATAAAAAGAAATTCAATAAACTTATTTTCACATATACTTTGTATCGGAGAATTTTTTAACTTGCAGAATTCCTTCGAGCGTTTTTCATGTTCTTCAAGCTTCGGGATTCAAATCCCGCACTTGAATTTCGTCCACCAACAACCACCCGTTAATTTCAAAAATATATCTCACGAGAATTTTATGTAGGAATTTGAGTGCGGGCTCTCAAAACGATTGAATGAATAAATCCAATATTTTCCTTCAATGCTCTCTCAATCGTGGCAATCACTAGGGAGGGGAGAAAACTCTTTTTCTTTGTATCTGATATAAGATATATATCTCTATCTCTTTCTGCAATCAAATTTCTATTAGATATTTATAAAATCCAATTTTTGATATTTATAAATATACTCATATATATTTTAAATTTTTGAAAATTTACCCACATATATTCAAATTGCCGAAAATCAGTAAATCTTCACAGTGTTAGAATTGTATCAAAATTTATCAATCTAATTGATAGATTTAATTGATCATTATCAATTAATTTATTAATTTATTTTTATTTACTAATTATTTAATAATTAGAAAATAATAAATTAATTAATTTCAATACAAATAATCACACTTAACTAATTAATTGACATCACCCATCACATATAGGTGTAGGAAATATGTCTTGACACCAAAACACATTTTGATCCAATTTATTTCGTTTCCCTATTCTTGTTTTCATGAGTTATTTCTGAGACCGGATGGACCCATATGAACAAAGCTAAGGATTGAAAAATCCTGTGAATTTATTTTCATATATTTCTTACCTATTTAATTCTGATATCGTATGACTCCACTATAGGTTCGATGCCGAATCAACTCTCGATTCATGCTCGCCACTTTTCTGTTGGTGTAAATAAACCCTTTTTATTTTTACGAGCCATAAAATATTTTAACATAATACCCATCGTGAATATCATTAACAAGAGCGAAATGTAAAATTATCATTTTATCCCTTTTGTTATTATTTCTTTTACTCCTTTATTGACTGTGAATAAGAAAGACATAATAGTGAATTGTCTCGTACAATCACAAGTCTTAATCGATGACTCAATTTATTGAATACCTGACCAGGTTAATATATTCACACACTCATCAATAAAACATAAGGTGATATTGTTGCTTTCGCAATCCAATCACAAATTTTCATATCTGTGAATTATGTAACTTCAACTTAATTGAATTACAATCCTAACAGCTAAGGTATTGCCCGTTAATTCGAACTCGTTGATTTGACATATCAAATATTGCAACTAATTAATTCCAGCTACGTATTCACCTCATGATTAAGGTAATTACAAAAATATCTTTAAGGTGTAACAATTAAATTTAGAGCTAGGTAAATAGTTTTTTGCTCTAAATTAATTTGTTACCAGTCTATTCAACATGTTCATAATATGTTTAAATTAACCGTTTGAGTCTCCACTCTCATACCCCATGACTGACATCCATTTGTTCAACCTAATAGTTGTAATCGGATTTGATTTCCCAGTCGATCCTAAGACTGCGAATATCGTTCTGAACTTTCTCAGAAGATTTCATTTGGAGACGTCTCTGTCTTCATTCTTCGTTCAGTGATGAAAGTTCCAAGACTTGAGTAATTTATAAACACACTTTAATTTAAAATAAAACTTCTAACTTATTCATAAAAATTCAATAATACTAATGTCTGAGAAGTAACTAAATACAAATACATAGTTATTACATGCTATTTTATGGACATATTCCAACATACCAATCTAAACGAAAATTTTCCATGGGACATGAAAGAATTCAAAGTTTTCTGTGGACTGAAAAAGAAAAAGATAACCATCACTAGCATATATCTTACGAGTGATGCGAAGGAGAATCTAGATGGAGAAAAATAGAACCTATAATCGAAAGCTAAAAGATGGACATATAAAACATTCACATTTGACCAGTGTTTCAGGAGCATGAAAAAGGATAAACAATCAGTAGTTAACTATATGAAGAGTGATGACAAATTCCTCTCAGTTTTGATTATAAGGATAATGCATGTTTAAGTAATTCCATTCCTACAACTCGGTTACATCTCTACGTGTGCAAATAATTAAACAAAAACTTTATTATTGAAGTAACATGTATTCACTTTATGTCAATTTTCTTTTTACTTGAGAAATGAAAGTAGAGAAGAAGAAGTTGCTTATATTGAATTCACAGTAAAGAGCTTACAATGATGTTTTATATTAATCGAGCAATACATATCTAGTATTGTATGAAAGGAGCTTAGCTAACGCAACACACTAAACAAAGATTAGTTAGGCACAATCATGAGAGAATATCAAATGCAATTGTTGGGGAATATCCTTGTAACCGAAATGCAAGGGTGGCCATGCTAGCTCAACGTAGAGACCATGTGAAGAATCTGATGTGGTTGCCAACATGGACAAGAGATGACAAACATGTCTTAACTGCCCACTCAAGCTGATGGGGGCTCATCCACATGAAGTTTAGACTTGAGGAGCTGAAATTTAAGGGTAGATATAGGTTTTGTAAACAAGCCAGCAATTTTCTCTTTGGAGGGAATGTAGCGAATTTCAAGCTCCTTAGCTAGGAGTTTAACACGCACAAAATGAAGATCAATCTCGATGTGCTTTATCCGAGCATGAGATACAGGATTGGAGGCAATGGAGGTTGTTCATTCACTATCATACCAGATCATATGAGGCTTCAAGGATTTCAGATGCATTTCTGTCATGAACGAATGAATCAAGGCCAACTCAGTAGTGGTTTGGAAAAAGCTCGGTACTCACTCTCAATGTTGAACCTGGAAACTCTAGATTTTTTTGGAGGACTAAGAGATCAGGTGTTGGCTAAGATAGATGGCAAAACCACATGTGGATTTCCTGTCATCAGGGCAGCTAGCCAAGTCAGCATCAGAGAATGCTTCCAGTTGAAAATATGTGGTAGGTTTGAGGAGAAGACCTTGATGAATGGAGCCTTTAAGATACCTTAAGAGCCTTTTGTAGGCTTGCCAATGGAGAGTGGTAGGATAGTCAAGAAATTGGCATAGCTTATGACTATGTAGGCAATCTCACACCTTGTAATAGTGGATATCGCAGGGCTCCAAGAAGATTCATGTATTGTATAATATCATTGAGAAGTTCTCGCTCACTCTTACTCAGCTTAGTAGAAGAGGCAGCTAGAGTATAGCTGGCTTTAGCTTCACCCATGTGAGCCTTATGCAAAAGATCATTAATGTATCTAGTTTGAGACAAATGAAGGCCATAAGTTATTATGGTGACTGAGGTGCCCTGAAAATGATGCAAAGGCCCAAAATCCTTTAAAGTAAAGTTGGTGTTTTGCTTAGAGATCAATTGAGACAAATACTTTGAGTCACTACCAGTTAGAATTATATCATCCATATAAACTAGGATGAAAATTATTATGTGTGGTTGATGAAGCATGAACAAGGAGGAGTCTGACTTAGACACATAAAATCCCTTATGTAGCAGAGTGAGCTTGAGCTTGTCATACCAAGCCCTTGGAGTCTGCTTAAGGCCATAGAGGGCCTTATTGAGCTTATAAACATGAGAGGGATGGGCAAGATTGATGAATCCCTCAAGATGTGCCATGTAAATTATTTTAAACAAATAGTCATGCAGGAAAGCATTGTTGACATCAAGTTTCCTTAGAACCCATTGTTTTGTGAAAGCCAAAACAAGGACAAGCCTGATGGTGACTAGTTTGACAATAGGGTTGAAGGTTTCAAAGTAATCTAGGCCAAAGGTTTAATGAAAACCCTTAGCCACTAGCCTAGCCTTGAACCATTGAATTGAGCCATCTAGATTAGGTTTGAGTCTAAAAACCTATTTATTGCCTATAATGTACATGTTAGGCTTGGGAGGAACCAGAGTCTAGGTGTGATTATGCATGAGAGCCTGATATTCAGAATCCATAGCTTATTTCCATTTTGGATGCTGAAGAGCGGTCTAAGCAAATTTGGGTTTAAAGTAATTAAGATCAGCTAGGTTGTTAAGGTGGGCCTTGGGCTTGTAAATTCCAGCCTTAGATCTTGCCACCATAAGATGAAGATTTGCATTAGGTTGTTGAGGTGAAGATGAGGATGATATAATAGGTTGAGTGATGGGTTCAGAGACACTGGGATAGAGAACAACATATGTCTTACTGTTAAGTTAAGGAACAGAAGCTAGAGGTGAGAGATTCCAAAGTGAGTAGCTTCAGAGTTGGTGCTGATATGAGTTGTATGATTCTGAGTGGAGTGAGCAGCAGAAAAACCTGTCAAGAGTAAAAAAGCAGGGATGGGCCAAGAAGGAGTAGAAGATGCATGATTTACATGAGAATAAGTAGCATAGAGAAAACCATGTTTGAAGGGAAACAAGAGCTCATCAAGGACAACATTTATAGTAGTAAAGATCTTGCAAGAGGGATGTAGGCAAAGATAACCTTTATGAAGAGGAGAATAACCTAAGAAAACATATAAATGTGACCTGAAGTCAAGTTTGTACTTTTGCTATAAGGTCTGAGATGGGGATAACAAGCACAACCAAAGGATTTGAAGAAAGCGTAATCAGGTTTAGTATGGTATAGCCTAGAAAAAGGAGATGAATGATTTAAGGTGGGTGTAGGCTTCTTGTTAATGAAAAATGTAGTAGTTTGAAAAGCATTCCACCACTGGTTTAAAGGCATAAAGTCATGGGAGAGTAAAGCAAGACTAGTCTCAACAATGTGTATGTGTTTCCTCTCTAAAATGTCATTCTAGTGATGGGTGCAAAGGACATGGGTGCCTAAAGGTTGTGCCATTGTCAAGCAATAATTGTGTGAAATGCTCCCTCCCCCCCAACCCAAAAAAACCAATTGTAAACACTTGATGGTTCTGTCAAATTGATTTTCTACAAGTTTCTTGAAGCGCACAAAGGTGGAGAAGGCTTTAGATTTTAATCTGAGAGGGTACACCAAAGAAAACCTATATAAGTCATCTATAAAAGGGTTAATTATGCTAGACCCCCTGACCTTCTATGCATATACCAAATTAGACTCTCACCTTTAAAATCTTACAGTAGTACCCCCTTACTTTTTATTTTCTTTGACGAACGCCCCCTACCATCACTTCCGTTAAAAAATAGACGGAAATGACTACATGTGAGTTTCACGTGCTTTTTAATGGACAATTGGGTAATTTAAACCCCATTATCACGTGTCTTCAATCTAAAAAGGATCCCTACCTAAATTTCATGGAGATGAAAAACACCATTAATGGAATTCAAGCTTTCTTTCTTCAACTTTCTTTAGCAAATTCCATGGGTAATTTAAACTTTCTCTAAATTCAAATTCAATTTTCAGTCTCAGACAGAAAATCATCAACCTTTCATTTATTTTGTATTCACATTCAGACGCTAAAAAAGAAACCAACGATCTTGTTTAAGGATTCTAGAGAGAATCCAACCAAACAATGGGAAATTTCAAGAAAAAAAATCTAGTAGAAAAGTCTTTTAAATGTGTGGGTGAGAGCAGACCCTTCAAAAAATGGGTATCCTACTTAAAAATATTTTGAAGGGTTTGCTCTCATCCCCATTTTTTTAATGGGCAATCCTATGAAAAATGGGTAAGTCCGTAAAATACAAAGAGTTTCTTCCTCATCTATTACCTCCATCTCATGATTTCATCTCAAATACAATCTCTCGCTATATCCTCTCTCCTTCATGATGTCTCTCTCTGAAATTCATTGTTTCTCACTCTAGAAAACAAGCTACTCTCTCTATTGCAGTCAACTTCTCTCGGTCTATTTCTCTATTTATATATCATTTCAATGGCTACCCCACAACTGCTAATGACTACATGGTAGGAAGAAGAAAAACAACTCCCAATTGTACAACAGACAAGATCAACAGAACTAGACCCACTAGGTCCAGAGGGTTGAGGAAGTCGAGAAGACATCCGACCCATAAAAAATATCCTCAAAGAGGACTAGGTGTTCATCTCATGGTGGAAATGGAAACCATAAGGAAAATCAAACACCGAAACTTGGTTCTCTTCTTGGGTTACTTTAAATTTGGGGAGATAAAAGAGAGAACAAGATAGCAAGAGGGAGAATATAGAGTGAAGGAGAATAATGGAATTAGCAACACCTGGATGTGGGTGTTAAATTACCCCTCTACCCCATTAAAAAAGCATGTGAAGCTCACGTGTAGTCATTTTCGTCTATTTTTTGAACGGAAGTGGCGGTAGGGGGATTCGTGAAAGAAAATAAAAAGTGAGGAGATTTTATGTAAGATTTTAAAGGTCAGGGGGGTCGAATAGTATAGTTGCACAAAGGTCGGGAGGTCCAGTATAATTAACCCTCAATCAAATGAATGTTGTATTTGTAACCCATGAAGGTAACTGAAGCGGGCCCTAGATATCAGTATGCACCAGTTCAAGGGGGTGTTTTCTTTATGAGAGTGAGGATGGCTAAGTAATCCAATGACTTTTGCCTTGCTAACACGCAGTGCAGACAACAACTTTCTCATTAACAGATTTGAGTTTTAAATGATTTAGTATTTAATTTGTGACCTTAAAAGTGAAGTGTCCAAGTTTATGATGCCAAGTTATAAGAGTATTAGTAGGAATAGAGTAAAGATTGACAGAATATGAATGTAAAGCACATTTAGAACCAGAAGCATAACTATATAGATTGTCAAAGTTGGATACAGACTCAGAAGCAGAAGAAAGTTTTGGACAAAATTGAGATGTACACTTTGATATTTTCTCAGAATGAGAAACTAACCTATTGACAGACTTAGACATATCTTGGAAACAGAAGAAGCACTTGACATGTAAGAGCAATGGCTTTAGTCTATCCAAGTTCAAACAACTCATATAGTCCATCTCTAAGTCTCCCTCTGAGTAGGATAGTCCTGATTGCCTTGTCCTTCACAAAATAGTAAAAATAGTGAAATTCAACATATATGGGATTGTATTAACAAAGCTTAGTAACACTTATGATATTTTTGGCAATACTTGAAATGCCCTCAGAACATATTTAAGATTCAAAGGGTGTAGACATGTATTAAGTTTATTAGAACCAATGTGGGTTATTGCCAATTGCTCACCATTTCTAACTGTTAGAGTGTCACTACTTTGATACTCACTGTTAATGCCAAACTTGTTTAGGTGTGTAGTGACATGGTGAGTGGCACACCACTGTCAGCAGTGTGAGCTGTTGGTGCTGGGTGGAAGTTCTGATAAGGTGGAGTGTTGGGGTATTGACCATAGTAACCATTGAGCACAGGTCCAGAAGCAAAATTGGCTTAGGGAGTAGTTTTATAGCCTCTGTCAAACATGTACCAGTAGCTTATTGTTGTATGACCAGGTTTGTTACAAAACTTGGCATGTGACTCTGCTAGAGGGGTTCCTGCCTCCTCTACCACCTCTTATGTAGCCTCTAAACATGTTTTGATTCCTGCCAGAGCTATTGTAGCTATTTTGGGTCCACTGTTATGTTTGTCCAAACCTTCATTGAGCTTGAGAGTTAAAATTCTCAGATCCTTGTGCAATGTGAGCACAAGCCTTCATTGAGGTTTATTTTTCCAAATTCAACTTTTCTATTCGTGTTTCATAAATCATCAGCATGGATTGAACGTTCTCTATCGTTAAACTATCAGGTCTAGAGGTGATATTTATGACTACGGGATCAAAATCAGAAGGCATCTGATTTAATATATGAAGAACTAAGTCTTGATCACTAATGAGGTCACCAGCTGCTAATAGATTATCACTTATGCCTCTTATAACATTGAAGTATTCTGTAACTGATCCATTTTCCTTTACAGTATTATACACCAAGTTTTTTAGCTCAAGAAGCTTTGCTCTGGATCTGTTAGTAAAGCTTCATTCAGAAGCATACCAGAGACTCCTCAACGTCACATACTGAAGTGTTGATCCAAGGGCTCGATCACTCATTGTTGATCAAAACAAGATAAGAAGAAGCTGGTCCTGTCTAGGCCACTGGACATAGCTCAGATTCATGCTTACATCATCGAGGTGTTGAGCTAGGTGAGATTTTGAATTCATTATGTAATCTGTAAGGATGTGACCAATTATGGCTGGCACTACCTGTGATTTCCATAGGATGTAGTTCTCCCTTTTGAGCTTGATGGATACCGTTGATCGATGGGTATTTGTAAATGGGCCTAGCTTAACCGTTTGCCTCTGCACATTTTCAATCGAGTCTATATTCTATGAGCTTGTTTCTGGAGTCACAATTGATGTCTTCTTAAAGCTCTACCAACTTGAGAAATGAAAGTGGAGTAAAAGAAGTTACTTGTATTGAATTCACAATAAAGAGTTTACAATGATGTTCTATATTAATCGAGTCAAAAGCATGAGCAATATATATCTAGTACTGTAAGAAAGGAGCTTAGTTAAAGAAACACACTAAACAAAGATTAATCAGAAGATTAGTTAGGCACAATCATGAGAGAATATCAAAGGCGATCGTTGGGGAATATCCTTGTAACCGAAATGCTTAAGTGGCCATGCAAGGGTGGCCATGCTAGCTCAATGTAGAGACCATGTGAAGAATCTGATGTGGTTTCTGACGTGGACAAGAGATGAAAAACATGCTTTAACTACTTTGTTTGAAAGCATTTTTGTGTTGTTAAAAATACTATTTAAATCACAATCTACCTTTGGAAGAATTTATTACAAGATTTAAAACAAAATGCTTCTAACTCTGATTGGTTAACCTCCAATTACCTAAAGGCTTCAAACAAGTTTTGACATCTCAAAGAAGCATACGATATGGCAACAGTGAGGCAATGCCAAATTAATAGTCAGGCAACATGAACATTGTACATTGGTTACTCCCCTAATATACTTGAGTAGATGGTAGCAACTTCCACATACCAACTGGGCATTTTTTGTGCATGTACATAGTCACGCATATAAGCTGTAAAGATTTGAACTAATTTTTTAGTTTACATAATGAAACATATATGGAGGAGGCACGACAGTGATTACAATGCAAATTATATATACAGGGGCAAAGGGTGGGAAAATATAAGATGCAGGTGGATGTGAAAGCTTTAATGTTATGACAATAAGAAAGCTTTAGATAGAAGAAAGAAGAAGCTGAGAAGGATGAAAAGATAAGTAATTCTCATTAGATGTACGAATAGGTTATGTACATATATATTTTAGCTAAGACTATAACCACTAACCATCTATCAAGAGAGGACAATAACTAACCAACAACTATTATATTTATGACTTTAGACCTCCTGTCAGCAGTGTCACCAGCCCAATTTACACAACAATATACATTAAGAGATAAAGCTCATTTTTGTAACATAGTAGAAGCACCCTTTAAGTGTCTTGGAATCTTTTTTACTGGTGCAAAGTGAATGATGTTAGGCTTATGCATAAACTGGCACACCTTGTTGACAATAAATGTGATGTCTGGTCTAGTGATTAGGCATTGCAGGCCTCCCACCAAGGTTTTGTATAGAGTAGGATCAGACATTAGAAAAGCTTGATTATCATAAAAGTCATTCTTGAGTGAAAATGGGGGGTTTCACGATTTAGCAGTGACTAGGCCAACTTTAGTAAGAAGGTCTTCCACATATTTCTGCTAATACAAAAAAATGACTTTAGAGGACTTAGAAACCTGTAATCCAAGGAAGTATCTTACTGATCCAAGGTCAGTGATTTGAAACTCAATTTTAAGCTTCTCAATTAAGGATTTGATGAAAGATGAGTCATTTCCAGTCATTACTATATCGTCAACATAGATTAGTAGATATGTCATAGACATATTAAATATGCACACAAATAAGGAAGAATCAGTAGTAGAATAAAAACCAATAGTGAGAAGGTAGTAGGTGAATCTCTCAAAACAGGCTATAGGTGGATGTTTGAGTCCATAGAGCGGCTTATGCTGCCTTGACGCAACGTGCGTGCGACGCGGAGTGGCGATTAAAAAAATTCATTTTTTTAGGAAAAAGAAATTTAGAGTCGCCACCAATCATTTTAGGATGTGATTGGTCACCCAAATTTAAGATGAAAATTTTTTTGGTCTACGAAAACTCAAAGTTGGTTCGGTAGTCGTTTGTGTGTGGGGAAGGTATTAGCACCCCACAACACCCATTGTAAAATGGTTACCAAATTTGATCAAATACTATCTGTTTTTTTTTATTTTAAGGCAAATGTTAAAGAGATTTATTTTTGAATGTCCCATTTGAGGAATTTTGTATCATAGAAATGAACAAAATAAATTACTTTTAATGGGTGGTTCAAAGACCATTGAAAAAAAAATTACTTTTTTTTGTATTCTCATATCTTTTTAAATCAAAGCATTATTAGAGTTATTTTCGGTATCCCAAGAATAACTCCTCACCTCAGTAGTTCGAGAAGTTTGGTATCCCAAAAATCTCAAAGTCCATCGTCGGCCTTTTT